>JAJOOO010009091.1:0-54718 GCA_029582685.1 Solanum piurae | reverse complement strand
GAGATATTGTTACGAAATTTGTGAAGTCAAATGATCAGCTTGCAGATATATTCACCAAGTCCCTCACATGTCCTCGTATTAATTACATCTGTAACAAGCTAGGTACATATGATTTGTATGCACCAGCTTGAGGGGGAGTGTTAGAATAGAAATAAGTATTTCCTACTTAGAATAGGAATAGGAATAGGAATCCTAGTTGGAAAAGGATTCCAATGTAGTGTCTATAAATAGGGTCTCAATGTAACAATTTAGATATACAATTCAATAATATTTTTCTCATATATTTCTCACAATTCCAATTTACACTTATCCCAGAGGTTGCCTCAAAAGTTAAGAGGATCATCCTGATATAGCATATTTGTTCAAATTCAGCATCACAGAAGCTGACAGTGTCACCAACATAAAAGTAAGTCGAAACTTTTTATGTCTTCACCCAACCTGCTGCCTATGTTGAAGCCATTCAGCCACCTATTTCTGAACTGCAATCTTCATTATGCTGTTGAAGCCTTTTCTGGCAATAATGGAAAGGAAAGGTGAAAAAGGGTCACCCTGTCTGAGACTTGTTTCAGAAAGAAAAAAATCCACAAGTTCTCCATTCACCAGTATTGAGAACCTGACAGTTTTTATGCAAAAACAAATCCATTTCAATCATTTCACTCCATAACCCATCTTCTTGAGAATGCGCAGTACGAAAGTCCCAGCTGACATGATCAAATGCCTTTTCTATGTCAAGTTTGTAATAACTTCTGGATCATTGCCTTTAAGTCTAGATCCACACATTCACAGGCTATAAGAGCCAACATCTATGATCTGTCTGCCTTTGATGGTTGTTAACCAGTTTGCTCACTACCTTTTTCCGTCTTTCTGCTAGCATCTTTGCAATGATCTTGTGAACTCCAAAAGGTCTGCATATACTTTCCAAGTCCGAGTTTTTTTTTTGAAATCAGTAACTTTGTATCATTTCAAGGATCAAAACAGTACTTGGGTAGTACTGAAACCATATTTACAATAGAGCTCTAGTGTCTTTCCTCTCTAGCTATAAAGAATCTAGAACATCTATGATAGACACAATATCATTAGAGTAAATTTGATTACACCAAAAACATAGCAGTAAGATGAAGTTCAACTTGATCTTCTGCGCATCATTCTCTAAGCTCTCAAAACATCTGGAATTCCTCTCCTTCCAAATTGTCCACCAGATACAAGCTGGGACAATTCTCCATCTACTCCTATCCTTAGCATGTGAACATGTTCCCTCCCAGCTGCTAAGAGCCTCTGTTATCTTGCCTGACATTGTCCATGCTATACCCTTAAGGTTTAGGATGATTCTCCACAAATGACCTGTGAATGGACAATGCAGAAATAGATGGTTGACTATCTCAGCTGTTTCTTTACACAGGACGCATCTTGAGCAGAGTGTCATACCGTGCTCATGAAGTTGTCCACTGTTAAAGTGGCCTCCTTTGCTAGTAACCATACAAAAATTGATACCTTGTGGGGAACTTTTATCCTCCAAATCTGCTTCCATGGCCAGTTTGCTATCTGGTGGTTGGACTGGTTCATAATTTTATATGCAGCATTGACCTTAAAAATGCCTTTGGAGTTGCCCTGCCACTATAAATGATCTTCACCAGCTTGAACCCCAGGAAATTGATCAAGTTTGCTAAGGAAATCAGCCACTCTTTGAAATGTCTTCTAAAATTCAAGCTCCACCCGTCAGATGTCCACATTTCAGCTATAGTATTCTGTTGGTGAAGTACTAGGTTGAAGATATCCGGAAAGACCAGTTCCATGATACCAACCTCATGCCAATTATCCTTCCAAAATCTGGTTTTGTTTCCATTTGCTACTTTGATTCTTGATTGAGTTTTCAACTCACTCCAGAGGGATCTGATAGACCTCCATAGGCTGACCCCATATGGAGTATTGACGTCCTTGGTCATCCAGCTATCATCTTGTTCATATTTAGCTTTAATCACTCTTCCCCATAATAAGTGGTTTTCTTTGGTGAACTTCCACAACCACTTCATCATTGGAGCTTTACTTTGGATTTTCAGGTTCTTGATACCCAAACCACCCCATTTTTTTGCACAAATGACTGAGTTCCACTTGACCAAATGGTAGCCTTTCTTCTCTTTGTCACCATGCCATAAGAAGTTCCTCCTAATTCTATCCAACCTCTGGATGACCCCTGCTGGAATGGGAAACAAGGACATCATGTATGTTGGAAGAGCATCAAGGACTGAGTTGATCAAAGTCAGTCTACCTCCTCTTGACAAGTATTGGGTCTTCCATCTTGCTAATTTCTTTTCACATTTCTCAATAACAGTATCCCAAATCTCAATAGACTTTGAATTGGCCCCCAAAGGCATTCCCAGATAAAGGGTTGGCAAAGATCCTACCTCTCCTCCTAGAATAGATGCCAACAGATTCATGTGGGGCACATCATTAATGGGGTAAAGAAAGCTCTTACCCTAATTTATGTGAAGGCCTGAGATGCCTTCGAAGAGCGCTAGGATTATTCTGAGATGTCTCAATTGGTTTCTATCAGCATCACAAAATATGAGGGTATCATCAGCATATTGCAAATGAGTCACCTCTAGGCTATCACTCCCAGCCCTAGCTACCTCAAAACCCTTTATCCATCCATACAAATTAGCTGTTTTGAACATAGTATTCAGTCCTTCCATGGCAATGATAAACAAGAAAGGAGACAGAGGATCTCCGAGACCCCTTTGAGCCTTAAAGAAGCCAGCAAGTGATCCATTAATCAGCACAGAATAACTAACAGTGGATATACAAAATTTGATCCAATGTATCCATTTCTTCCCAAAGCCCAACTTCTTCAGCATACATAGCAAGTACTCCCAGTTTACATGATCATATGCTTTTTCAATATCTAGTTTGAATAGGATACCATGCCTCTTTTGTTGCACTCTTGAGTCTATTGCTTCATTTTCCACTAAAACTGCATCCATGATTTGTCTGCCTTTGATGAAAGCCATTTGCTGAACATCCACCAGATTGGAGATCACTCCTTTCAGCCTCTCTGTCAATACTTTGGAGAATAATTTGTAGATGCTTCCTATCAAGCTAATAGGCCTATAATCTGTTAGTTCTTTAGCACCTTTCTTCTTAGGGATAATAGTTATGAATGTTGCATTGAAGCTTCTTTCAAAAACTTCTTGCTCATGGAAGTTATGAAAGGCATTCATAATGTCCTGTTTCACAATCTCCCAGCACTTAATGAAGAAACCCATGGAGAAATCATCTGGACCAGGAGCTTTATCTCCTGCGCACAGTTTCAGACACCTTAAGACTTCCTTCTCAGTGAAGTTTTCCTGCAATCTCACCTTGTATTCCACTGAAAGAGTTGCACAATTATTGAGCATGTTGATAGGTCTCCAATGAGTGGTCTTTGAATACAACTTTTGATAGTAGTCGATAATGACACTTTCTATTCTTGTAGAATCCTCGGTTAATTCGCCTTGCACCATTAGCTGGTCTATGTAGTTGAACCTTTTATGAGCGTTTGCCACTTTATGAAAGAACTTGGTGTTCCTATCGCCTTCCTTTAACCATAAGGCCCTTGACTTCTGCCTCCACGCAACTTCTTCATTTTTAATCAGACCCTCCAATTCTAAGGTTAAATCTGCTTTCTTGGCTGATTCTTCTTCTGTCAAAGGTCTACATTCCAGTATCATATCCATTTCAGCCAATTGTTCTAAAGTTTGTTTTCTTTGGATCACTAGGTTGCCAGCCTCACTCCTGCTCCAGTCCTTCAGTTTATGTTTGAGTGCCTTCAATTTACATGATAGCACAAAGTCAGGCCTGCCTTTAAAACTGAAGGAGTTCAACCACTCTTTGATCCTGTCATTGAAACTTGCAGTCCCAAGCCACCAGTTTTCAAATTTAAAATATTTCTTCTTTTTTATCTTGGAACCACCCTGTAAAGCCAAAGGAATGTGATCAGAGGCCAACCTTTGCGAAGGAGACTGCTTTATGTTGCTGAAACAGTCATCTTCTGAGAGTAAGAATCTGTCGATCCTGGAAGTTGTGTCATGATTGTCCCCCTTGAACCAAGTATAATTGCCATCTTGCAGCTGAAGGTTGATTAAGTTCATATCTTCAATGAAATCTGAGAACTCTATCATCCCTCTTGATCTCCTGTTGCAATTTCTCTTCTCCGAGACATCTTGTAGTGTTGAAATCACCACAAATAGCCCAAGGACCTTCCATTAAACCCCTGACATCTGCGATTTCTTCCCATACCTTTTTTCTTTCAATATAACAATTTGGAGCATAGACTCCAGTTAAATGGCAAGAGAAGCTCTGAAATTGTGCCTCTAATTTACATGTTAATGTATAGGCCCCAATTTCCAAAACTTCCCCCTTCCAGGCTCTGCAATCCCACATCATCATGATACCTCCTCTAGTGCCACTTACTTCAAGGTAGGCAAATTTGATCCATCTTCCCCCATATTTGTTTAACTAAGTTTGTAATTTCCCCCTCCAGTTTAGTCTCCCGGAAGCATACTAGGTCATACTATGTCTTCTTTATGAAAAGGAAAATGCTCTCATGCACTTTTCCCAAAAACCCTCTCTCTCCTACTTCCTAGGAGAGAGATCCCTCTTTCCGGTAGGTCACCTGAGAACTAACTTCCTAACTTTCTCCTTCCTCTATATCCGGTGATCTCTTCCGATCACTGGAACACCTTCTTGCTTCTTCTTTCTCTTTATCTTTCTCCTTCTTTCCCTTCTCTTTCAAATTCAACCAAGCATTCGATGGACGACATCATTTATTTCGCGGTGGGATTCAAATCATACGATATCGCAAGAACCTCAGGTACAATAGGAGATTGGTATGACTGGACAGAAAGAATCAGTAAGTCCATGACGAGAACAACATTCAATGGCAAGGATATGGAATGGATTTCTTGGACCTTGCGAGAAGCTTCCAAATCAAATGTTAACTCGGTTAGAAGATGGAAGAAAAAAGATGCCTTTTCAGAAATCTACTGCGCCAGGAATTTTAACAAGTTTGGCAGATATATAAGCTTGATAAACGTCAGAGGTAGAAGAAGGGCAGTCATCATTATATCGGAGTTAACTCTTAACTCAGGCTAGACAGGAATTGCAGAGAAAGTTGGGAGATTCATTAGTAGTCACAAACGTGGGGGGAACTTAGAGAAGCATAGACTGGTTGACAACAACATTCCCTATGCGAATATGCTAAGAAGCATTAAATGGGGGAATGAGGGGAGGAAAAACACACAAACAGTGAACACGGTTAAAAGGGGGGACAAAATTTGCATTTATGAGGACATAAATTCCTAGAGTGATGTATTAAAGAAGAGTTTGGTGGGCAAATTTATGGTTAGTAAAGGTGAGACTCCAAATCTTACAGAGGTCAGGAAATGGGCTAATAATCTCTGGAAGCAGATTCATGGTCTGAATATTTACGAAATGGGGGAGAGAATTTTCCTATTCGAATTTGCATCCAAAACCACTCCAGAACAAGTGGTAGAAGGTGACTGGTGTGGAAGAATTTTCTGGTCAAAATGCAGTGGTGGAGTCTGACAATAGGTACATCGGCGGATTATGGCCGACCCAAATCTACTTGGGTTAGAGTGGTAGGACTGCCGTTGCATCTCTGGGCACCAAATACATTCAAAGCCATCAGTGATTTTTGTGGAGGCTGGGTCGAAACGGAAGAGGAGACTCACCTCCGAAACCACCTCAAATGGGCGAGAATCAAAACTAATGGTGATGGCTCTTGCGTGCTGAAGGAAGTGACGATTGACGACAGCTCTTTCCAATACACGATGCAATTATGGACTGAAGCTCCAGTGAGAGTGGCTGCAGGAGAAGATGGAATTCAAACTCAGCCTCAGATGGTTTTTACCTAGCAGCAGAGGTTTTGGAAGAGAACTTTGTCTTAGTAAGAGAGGGGACAGATAAAGCTGCCCAGCCACGTGCTAGGGCTGAGACACGTGGGGTAGCTGCCAAAATCCCTGATTCGAATTTGGGCTTGAAAATATTGTGTAATACAGACCTAGGCCCAAAACCTAGTGTGGGTCTACTAGTGAATGGTCCATTTAGCCCAATTAATTCAGCAAAGCAAAAAGAAGTGACACATGAAGGGCACGTGGGGATTAATCAAGGTCGAAGTGGTCTTAAAACATTGGCTATGCAATTCTTAAAAGCCTACGATGCCTGGGAGCAACAAATGTTGGTTGAACTTGATGATAGAAGTGTATCTTCCCAATATATTGAACTTGAGGGAGCAACAAATGTTGGTTGAAATTTCTGACTCTCTGCCTCGCTAAGACTTAAATCTCTTCCCCCCGACATCTGAAGCCTCCTTGAGTCTTCGGCAGAGCCACCATATTGCCACTTTAAATAGCACCATTTTCATGATATAATATAACTTTCAACCTATTTGAACCATGTCTTAGAGGGAGACTTAGTTTCTGCGAGATCATAAGATTTCCCCCTAATCTGAAGTAGATATGATTCTCTATAGATAAGAGAAGGTTGAGTAAGAAAAGACAAGAGAAAGAAGAAGGATTCCGGAGGGCCAGAAACCACGGAGGGATGGGACTAAAGGACCAAAAGGGTCTTTAGAGGAGAGTCTTGGGATATGTGCCTGGGAGCATTTCTTTCATGGGTTAATAATCTTATCCACCCTCATAGGTTCCATGTTTTCTTCATTGCCGCATTTCCTTGTTCATAACTATTTTGATTTGATGCACTTGAGCCATGGATCTTTCAGAAACAGCCTCTCTGCCTCTACGAGGTAGGGGTAAGGTATGTGTCCACTCTACCCTCCACAAACTTTTATCTTTTGGCGTCTTTCCCAGTGACACCACTGTTATACCTAGTGATTATTCTGACGGTAATGTTTCTACCAATGCTGTTTCAGAGCATTGTGCTTAATTTTAGTGGCCATTCGAGCTGCACTCCCTGATTCTACGCCTATTTTCATGACCGTTTTGGGAGAGGGACGCCTTGAGTTTTTAGTGATGAGATATTTTGACAAAACCAAGTCAATTGGGCAGCAAACCGTGTAATTGATGAGAATGTCCTTTAGAACAAAGGGAAGGATGTATGTTGTTGCATTGCTTGCCTTCAAGAAGTGCCTAGAGAACTGGCCAGATGCAGCACTGCGACAACTAAGGAGTGGATTCTCCATTGAAAGGGTATAGGAGAAGACTTGGGTGACCATTCCTCGTATCTCTTTTGCGGTGATTAGTCATTTGAGCGGTTACTTCTAAGGACCTTACTTGAATTTTCAACAAGATTTTGGAGAACTGAATATTATTTTTTTTGTAGAATGTTCAACTTTAATCTTATATCAAAATCTTGAATTCTTAAAATACTCCCTCTGTCCAACAATACTTGTCCACTATTGACTTTGCACTCTTCTTAAAAAACTATAAATAGAAGAATAATTTTACTAAATCACCCTTTGAATATAATAAATACAATGTCTTGAAAAATGTAATAGTGAAATGACTATAATTAATGATAAGGGTAAATTAGGAACTAAGTGTAAAATTATCTATTGATTTCATAAAGTGGACAAGTATTGTTGGACATCCCAAAATAGTATAGGGGACAACTATTGTTGGACGAAGGGAGTATTAAAAATTTATGTTTGATATTGTAATACAAGTATCATACTTGTACTGTGTTTGACACCTTTATATTGGTCTGTCATGGGTACCAAATGGCTTAATTATCAATATATCTCCTCCTCTTAAGCTCTCTTAATGCGATACAAGGAAGCTGAATATTAATGGAATGATTCCACTTATCCATCTTCAGACCAAAGTGTATTCTTTAAGTGATAACATGGTGGCTGTAATTTGAACATACATGATTGGACTTTTTAGGTTTTTGAGTTCATACATCTTGCTTGACAGATCAATCGGCTGCTTCTGGAAGATGACGGTGCATTGGACAGTAATAATACTGAGTACCAATCACTCATTAAAGAGTTTCGTGCTTTCCTAAGTGACTGCAAGGATGTATTGGATGAGGCAACCACCATGAAACTACTAGAAAGGTAGCTTTTTGACAACTGATCTCTCGCTTGGTTTTAAATCCAGTTCTTGTAAATTTCTCTTTTTTTTGTCAGTCCAATTACTTATCTTTTCTATCTCCGCTTCCTCCAAGAAACATAATGCGTATTTTTCATGTCATACTAATTGCTGACTGTACGTATGCACATGTCAGAGACTCACCTGGTAGAACATGTTTGACATTTTAGGTGCTGTGACCTGCAACGTTTTTCAGGCTGAAATCTCGTGATAAAAAAAGAAATCTATGGTTATCTAGGGGAAAAAATGAACTCTTTCTTTGTAAAAGTTCAGTCATCTTTGCTTCATATATTTTTATTATTTATTCGTTCCCTAATATGTTCTAATAGTTTGTCAGTGGCTTTATTGTCTTCTATGTTGTTATTTTTTCTGTTGCAGCTACGGTAGAGTTGATGAGCTAGTGTTCTTTGCTAGTCTAAAGGAGCAATACGAAATTGTACTTCACCACTACGTTCAGGTTTGTTCTTTTTATGTATCTTTTGACATGCTGTTTTTTCATTGGCTTGTCTTTTTTTTTTGTTAATCAATGTCTTATTTCCACTTTCATGCTGTTCTTTATTTTTGTTAGAGGTTACCAGAGGCATCTTTATGATTTTGGATACTTATCTTGTTTTCCCTTTTGTTTGGAGAAAACTGTTTCCCTCCACAATTAAAGGTGGATTGTTGTCTTTCATGCTAGAGTTTCTTCTTAGATCTGGTGTATAATACAATTCTCTCATGTATTCCTTTTGAATGTCATTAGATTGCGAAAACGACAATCTTATTAATGGGGCTTTCCAGCCAGGCAGTCCTTCAAATTTTCTCAGCATAGACTTTTCTCACTCTTGAAGGGGAACCGGGAGGGGTAACAGGACGGAAAAGGTAAATTACCTGTTAGTAACGGTCCGGTCCGGTCCGACTCAATTTTTTTTTTAATAATTAAATAAATTATTGCCGTTGGGTAACGGGTATTGGGCCCCACCCAACGGCTATTTCAGTCTTTAACCCCCCCAAACTTTTTTTAATACCCCAAAGTTTCAAAATTTACATTTTTGTCCTATATTTTAACTATAAAAATCCCCAAACTTTCATTACTTTTACTCACAAATATTCTTCATCTTCTATTCTCTCAACTCTCAAGTCTCTAATCTCTATTAAATTACAAATTATATTAGTTTGAAAGATTTGGTGGATTACTTTAGTCTTTGGATTAACCTTCAAGGCTGGGAGTACCCCACAAGCTTAGGAGATGGTGGGAAGATATTAAACAAGACCATGTTCGGGAGATTCGTAAATTTTTGAGTTCTCTAAGGTTCCTTATTTATGTTGCTCCTGATCGATATTTGGTCAAAGCATTGCTAAAATTTTCGGATCCAGAAAGAGTGGTCTTCAAATTTAAAGATTTCGAGTTAACATCCACCATAGACAAAATTGGTGGGTTCACGAATTTGCATTACCATGGGAGAAGCATGATTGGGCCAGACATTCCAAAAGTCCACAATATTCTTCAAAGGTGGAAAAAACTAGTGACTATGAGTGTCTACGAGAAGTAAGCCTTTTGCATACCAGAATTCTACATGTGGCTCCTAGAGGACGCTGAGAGCGTGAACTTTAGCAGAGAAGGGCATAATGGATGTGAGGATATGAAGGAAAGACTTGGGCACACAACTTGCTGAATCGTCCATATGACATCACTCTAGAGATGAAAGAACAAATTGCTCATGCTCTGAGAATCATTGTCATAGGACAACTTAAAGTTTAGGATTTTCCCTTTTGTTATCCCATTTCCCTTAGTTTAATTTTTTGTCTTTCTTACTTGTCTGTTTCAAGAGTGTATTAGGTTTAATTATTTAATGAACCAAATGGTTTGTTTCTCTTTTAATTATGACTCTAAACTCCAATTAATGTCAAAATAAGGCTTGGATTAACTCTCATGAATCACTTATTTGTCGTCTTAGGCCTACCTCTAGCTCAATGAGGCTCCCTACATTTAGGACGTTTATTTCTCGTAAAACAACGTGTTTATATTTATTATATTTTTTACTCTCATAACAAGACTTTTCTCTTAATCTTATTTTCCTTTCCCCAAAGTTTGATCTGTGCTCTCTGGCATATCATATATTTTCTGGCATCTTTTCTAATGACACCACTGTTATACTTGGAGATTATTCTAACGGTAATGCCTCTAACGATGCTATTTCAGAGCATTGTGCTTAGTTTTAGTGGTCATTCTAGCTGCACTCCTTAATTCTACAACTGCTTCTACCTTTTGATTGTGTATCTGCTAGAGTGCACAAATCAATCTTTGGGGAAGGGAAAAATAAGATCAAGAGAAGTTTTGTTAGGATAGTAAAGCAAATTATAAAAATAAACACGTTTTACTAGAAATAAACATTCTAAATGCAGGGAGCCTCATCAAGCTAGAGGTAGGCCTAAGACGACAAATAAGTGACTCACAAGGGTTAATCCAACCCTTATTTTGACATTAACGGGAGTTTAGAGTCAATAAATAAAAGAGAAACAAACCATTTGATTTATTAAATAATTGAAACTAGTACATCTCTTGAAACAAAGTATGACAGACATAAAGTTAAACTAAGGGAAATGGGATAACAAAAGGGAAAATCCTAAACCTCAAGATGTCATATGACGTTGATTCTCAGAGCTTGGAGCAATTTGTTCCTTCATCTCTAGAGTGATGTCATATGGACGATTCAGCAAGTTGCGTGCCCAAGTCTTTTCCTTCACATCCATGATGCCCTTCTTTGCTAAAGTCCACTCTCAGCATCCTCTAGGAGTCACACATAATATTCTATCGTGTAACTCCTCGCAGACACTCATAGTCGACAATTCTTTCCACCTTTGAAGTGTATTGTGGACTTTTGGAAAATTTGGCCCAAACTCGTACTCAGACTTGCCCATATTTGACCACAATGGTATGACTTGAGTTTGCCCAAACTGATGAAGCACTCGTAAAGGACCATATGGTTGGACATCCCTTAGACCAATGAACCTCGATGTAGTAAAACTCATCTCTTATAATAGCACTAGGGGCGGATAACATAAGAGTATTTCCATTAAATGCGATAACCCGAAAGCTCTTTCAAGAATGCAAACCAATCTTCAGCTCGTACCGTGGCAATAAACATGGTCATTCTCTGTGAATAAGAGTCAATTTTGTTGTCAACCCCAGTAAGAATGTGTATCATGTTGGATCGCTCATAGAAGTTTTCTATGGCCCATAGTTGAAGTAAAAAGTTGTATCCCTCAAAAATTCTTCTACCTTTAGCACATTTGGATAGAGCCCTCAATATTTCTCTTACTATCATTGGCACCATAGTTACCTCAATGCAGTGTTATCAAAGGTGCGCTTAAGCCCTGAAGCGAGGCTCAAAACGTGTTGAGCGCTTCGCCTCGCTTTATGTGCGCTTCAGTGTCGTCATCAAGGTTCTAAGGCAAACGTTTCCTTGCCAATGAGCCTCGTATGAAGAAGTGACACTAAATAATTGATATTTCACTTATCATAATTTTTTTTCAATTTCTTTGGTCATATTTTTGTCATTCATGTTTATAATTATTAGTCTTGGACTAAACATATATATTTGTATTCTTTTCTCCCTTTGTGCCTTTTTTCATTAAAGCCCACACTTTATTTGCGCTTAAAGCTCTCACGGAGCTTTTTTGCGCTTTTCGCCTTTGATAACACTGCCTCAATGCCACCCACCTCTCGAACTAAAGCATGCGTCAATTTTTGCATTACCTTTAGAAAATACCAAAGTACCCAGCAATGCAATGGCAAAACTATTCAAACGATTCTTCTCCCACTTTTCGGCCGGGCAAGAAAATTCTCCCTCTAACATCTTGTAAGTGTTCATACAGAAAGTCGAGAGAGATCCATTCATAGTCCAAGCATGCCAACTTGAGATTGTTTTTCAATGCAAGAACTTCTTCCTGGATTGCCTGTGAGGTACAATCATGCTCCTCCAATGGCAATTCAAATCAGTGAACCCACCAATTTCGTTTATGGTGGGTGTTAACTCAATCTTAAATTTGAAATCCACTCTTTCTGGATCCCAAAAATTTAGCAATGCTTTGACCAAATATCAATCAGGAGCGACATAAATAAGGAACGTCAGAAACCCACGGATCTCCCTACTATGGTCTCGTTTAATATCGTCCCACTATATCCTAAGCTTGTGGGGTACTCCCATCACTATTCGAGGCTTCCCTTTGTAATACAAATCTAAAAAGGGAAGTATATATACCTCGTGGGTATCATAGAGTTCCGCACATCACATGGGCGTTCTTTTTTATTGATTTAGAGAAAAAAGACAAGAGAACAAAAAAAGGAGCCAAAAGGTGTGTAGAATTAGATTCTGAAAATACAGGAAATAAGGAAAAATGATTTGAAATAAATATATAAAAGAAATTAGAAAAATGGAAAACAAGTATAATACATAAGTTATTGTGGTTACTGATTTTGAGAAAAAGTAAGGCAAAGTTATATAAAAAAAGAAATGAATAAATATTTACTATTTGTTATCTTTATAGAAATTAAAAATAGGGAGCAAAAAAAGTGAATGAAATTATATTATGGAGAAAAAAAGAGTCAAATGAAATTAGAAAAGAAAAAGGAAAAAAGATGAAAATAATGAAAGCTCAAAATGAGTATGAAATTAGATTATGATGAAAATAAAGAATAATTGATTTGAACAAAAATGACTTGAAAAGGAGAAAGAAATTTAAAAAATAAAGAATAAGAGAGAAAAAGGCAAAGGAAAAGAGAAATAAGAAGAACGAAAAGAAGTAAAGAAAAAAAAAAGAAACAGAGAAAATGAGGCAATTACCTACTAAAGCTACAAAGGGTAATTAGTTTGATGGGTAGGTAAGGGTAATTGATTTACTTTTAATGGGCAGTTCTGTATCCTTACTATTTTCGTTGTCAATATTTTTCTTTTCTTTGATATTTTCATCTCATCTTCTTCAAACCTGCTTTGTAAAAGATTTTTCTTGTAAGGTTTGCATACATCCCACCTTTCCCAGACCCCGCTTGTGGAATCACACTGGGTATGTTGTTGTTGTATGGAATGCTTGAGTGGATGCTAAATCAGGTCGTGGAGTTGGTGGTTAAAAGGCATAAGAGTTGCTTTAGATTTAACAATTATGCACGTTTTTTTTTAACGACATGATGGCATACTGATTGGTAGAACATTGAGATATGTGAGTTGTAGTAACTCATTTTTGAGCTGGAGCTTCAGAGGTATTGTTCTTCTAGTAGCATCTTTATTTCCGGAGAGTGAACCTTGTTGTGCTGTTAGTGGTGCAATTTGCCATGGTGTTCTCTTGGGTTTTCCTTTATGCTCTTAAATATGTAGTTGAAATAGAATGATGTTTGCATTTTGCTTGGACATCCCAGTCTACACTCATCTTCAATGGATTCCTCTGGAGAGTGGCTTGATGCATATAACATGCATTTTGTTTACTGATTCCACTAACTTTTCCTTGCATTATCTTTGGAGATCTCTGTCCAACCCCACTGCACCCCCATATAGACTCTTACATTTCTTTCTTTGAGACTGCACTTGGCATATAGCATGAACTTCTGTCAACTTGCATGCTTCTGTTTCATGGATACTTATGAATAAGACCAAGGGAAGAAATATTATTTTGAGATCTTTTTGCATATGTTCTGCATTTTGTGCTCATAGTAACTTGGTGCATTAGTTGATTGTTGGTATGAACAGTAATTTGTCTTTCTTTTTCCATGCAAATACACAGCAAGGAGAAGCAAAGAAGGCGTTACAAGTTCTTCAGAAGCCTAATGTTCCAACAGAACTTCAGGTATGGGTAGAAACTATAAAGTGCGTGTTTGGATTGACTTACTTTAAGTAGCTTTTGACTTTTAAGTTTTTTTGTTTTTTTTTTTATTTCTGGAATTGTTTGGGAAACACAAAACGTGCTTTTAAGCACTATATCTTGGGCTTTAAAAGTACAAAAGAAGCCAAAAAGTTGGATGTTCCCAACTTATGGCTGATTGCTTTTAACTTATAAGCCACTTAAAAAAAGCCAATCCAAACGCCCCCTAAGTAGGAATTGTGTTTTGAATTTACTGTAATCGCACCATGCCCTACTTGGTTTTTTTTGTTCTCTATTGCAGTACAAGTTTGCGCCAGATCTCATCATGCTTGATGCATATGAAACTGTTGAGTCATGGATGACCACTAAGAGTTTGAATCCGAGAAAGCTCATTCCTGCAATGATGCGTTATTCAAGTGAACCACATGCAAAGTAATGTGCATCTCTACCTTGCATTAAGTTCTGTGATCTTTCTGACACGTTCTTCACCACCTTGCACTTTTAAGTGCCAATTCTATTCCATTTAGTTGTATCTTAGTTTTGTGGATAGTAGGGGGTAGTTGATACAAATGCTAATATTGAACATTCCAAGAGTGATTGTAGAATGGCTGATGGCACCCTCTTTAATATCTGGGAGTATTTTTAGGTTGTAATATTACTATCTCATTTGCAATTTATACAAATTTTCTCTCAAAACTTGAGTAGCACAAAGCCATAAAAATGTTGTGGTTTGCTTTTGTCCCTTCTTCTCTGAATTTAAAGGTGGACTTGAGAAGGTAAGGCAATGTTTAGTACCTGCGTTTCCAAAGTTCTTATAGTGGTCACTATGATATTTTCCGTAGGTGTGAGAAATATTGGGAAAGAATATTATTGAATTGTGTATCTACATTATTACATTGAGACATTGTTTATAGACACTACATTAGACTCTTTTTCCGACTATGACACTACATTACAATCCTTTTCCAAGTAAGATACTATATATTATTCCTATTTTAAGTGGGATTGTATATACTATTCTTGTTCCTATTCATATTCTAAACACTCACCCTCAAGCTGATGCATACAAGTTATATGTACCTTGCTTGTTACAAATATAATTGATACAAGGACCGGTGAGAGACTTGGTGAAGATATTTGCAAGTTGATCACTCTTATTTACTTATTTTGTAACAACATCTCTTGAGAGTATCTTTTCTTTGACAAAGTGATAGTCAATCTCAATGTGCTTAGTCCTCTCATGAACAACTGGATTTGATGTAGAATGCCGATAAAACAAAGAATGATCACCTCTACTACGAGCCATAGCAAACACCTGAGTTACTATGTTGATGACTATTTTAAACTATTTATGACCATAGAGTGACCTACGCAATCGACATATAAGGCCAGTAGACTCCCCATGAGTAACAAAATAGGTGGTTGCTCCATACAAGCTTCTTCCCCGAGATCATTGTGGAGAAAAATATTCTAATGTCCAACCAGTGTTATCAAAGGCATGCTTAAGCCCTGAAGCGAGACTCAAAACGTGTTGAGCGTTTCGCCTCGCTTTATCTGCGCTTCAGTATCGTCATCAAGGTTCTAAGGCAAACGTTTCCTTGCCAATGAGCCTCTTATGAAGAAGTGGAACTAAATAATTGATATTTCACTTTATCATTAAAAAAATTCCATTTCTTTGGTCATATATTTGTCGTTCATGTGTATAATTATTAGTCTTGGATTAAACATATATATTTTTTTTTTCTTTTCTCCCTTTGCACCTTTTCTCATTAAAGTCCACACTTTATTTGCGCTTCGCGCTTAAAGCCCCCGCGAACCTTAGAGCTTTTTTGCGCTTTTCGCCTTTGATAACACTGTGTTCAAGTGATTAAAAGGCCAATGGCGAACAACAATCATAGATAGAGAAAGGTGGACATATGCTATTTTAGCCATGGGATAGGAAGTATCATTGTAATCTAGCCAAAATATCTAAGTATACCCTCTTTTGGCAAAAGTAAATCTGAAACAGAGAAAAAAACGTCGGGAAACTCAGATTTGCCAGAAACAATACAACAATCACTAGAAAGTGCTCGAAACTGGTATAAAATATATGGATCGTCTCAAGATCAAGATACTAGTTGATATTGAACAAGAAAAGACGCTGAAAAACTAGTTGGAATAGGCTCACGCACCGGCGGTGCGTGGTACTTGTGAGGTTGCTGGTCCTTGAGGTGGTGTTAGATTTTGCACAAAACCAACAGAAACAGAGATAGTTGTGAGTAGTCATCGGAAAGATGCATGGTGCTACACAAATCAAATATGAGAAAGTAGTCACTGGAATGATGCACGGTGCTACACAAATCATATATGAAAAAGTAATCACTAGAATGATGCACGGTGCTACGTAAATGAGAAAGTAGTCACCGAAAAGATAGCACAATGCGACACAAATTGGATATGAGAAAGTAGTCACCGAAAAGATGGCATGGTGCAACGTAAATCGGACATGAGAAAGTAGTCATCGGAAAAATGGCATGATGCTACACAAATTGGATATGAGAAAGTAGTCATCGGAAAGATGGCATGATGCTACACAAATTGGATATGAGAAAGTAGTCACCAGAAAGATGGCATGGTGCTACGCTAATTAGACATGAGAAAGTAGTCACTGGAAGATGCATGGTGCTACGCAAACACTGACGGATACAGAGTTGACACAAATCAGTCCTAGAAAGTCATCTGAAATTGACGCACGGTGACCTGTCTCATTGAGATAGCTTCCTCTGAATATGGGGTTCATGCATATATCATTTGCCCTACTTTTGTCAACATAACCATTGGTCGGACGGACAACATATATGGGTCATAGCGCCCCGCCATCAGCAAAAGCTCTTTGATTCTTTACCAGGATCATAGAAGCATTGATACCACGTGAGAAATATTGGAGAAGAATATTATTGAATTGTATATTTACATTATTACATTGAGATCTTATTTATAGACACTACATTAGACTCTTTTTCCAACTAGGGCACTATATTACAATCCTTTTGCAAGTAGAATTCTATATACTATTCCTATTCCTATTCTAAGTGGAATTGTATATACTATTCTTGTTCCTATTCCTATTCTAACAGTAGGAAAGTTGGAACCCCCTTGAAAATGAAGCTTAATAGGCAAGAAACACCAATAGGCCTTGCATCCTAGGTTTATTTTGTGAAGCAAATGTCTTTTTCTTGGTTTTTGTTAGGATTACATATAGTTAAGTCTTTCTAAGTGGACTGTCTTATAGTGTTTCTGTAGATCAAGTGGCTTGAGCGTTCGGTTCAACTTCCAGAACTTTAAGATGATCTGGATATTGTGTTTCTTTACTTATTTTGGGGAAGAACTGTCAGTTTGGTTTCCATTGAACTGATCTTTTGTAAATTGAAAAGCTAGATCCATTGTTGTTCTCTTTTTCTTCTGCAACTTCTCCTTGACTAGTTGCAAAATCATAAATTCATGTTGATTCCCATGTAGCTTTTTATGTTTTTGATAAGTACTTAATACTTTGTTGTACTAGACAAAAATACGATGCACAAATCTCATCTTATCATCTAGGATTCTACAGAAATTGAAGACTTTTGTGTTCTGTAGCAATATACGTGGAATATTAGTATGTCCTGATGTGCCCCGTGAGTTTCTTCCACGTTGAAGTTTCTCCTGTTTGATTGTTTTCTGCATTCTGGATACCCTTTATCTGGATAGTCTTTGTATTTTTTGGTTAATATCATTTCTACCATATGCCACCTGCAGGAATGAAACTCATGAAGTAATCAAATACCTGGAGTATTGTGTTCATCGTTTACAGAATGAGGATCCTGGCATTCACAATCTGTTACTTTCCTTATATGCCAGAAAGGTTCAAGTTATTTAGCTTTAGGAATGCTCATCTGGTGAATGTGCTATGTGGGATTTATCCATCTTTCTATTTTCGTTGAGATATTTTTAAATCTGTGAGTAGTTACCCATCCATTATATCTTCGAGTACTCAGTCTGCATCTCATTTTACTCATTTACAGAAAATAATCTTGCACATTTTCTGTTGCAAATGTGCAGAAGCCACGGCAATATTTAAGCATTATGTTAATTTCCCTACTGAAAGCTATTCATCTTGATAAATTGTGATTTCATTTTAAATTCATAGAAGGTAGCTTATATTTCACCGTAACCAGATATACAAATGTTACCTGCACGAACTGGAAGAAATCAGGACTGCTTTGTTTACATGTTACAAATTATACTTGCAAGAATTGGGAGAAATCAGTACTTCTTGATGTACCCTTTTTTTTTTCAATGCACCCAAGGCTGTCACCTAGTGGTCCATGAAGTGGGATGAGAACCATGAGGTCTCAAGTTCAAATCCTAGCTGAGGCAAAAGTACTTGGTGATTTCTTCTCATCTGCCCAAGCCTTGGTGGGCAGAGTTACCTGGTACCTGAGTAGTTGTTCTTGTTGGAGGTAGCAAGGTACCCGGTGTAGTAGTTGAGATGCACGCAAGTTGTCCCGAGACACCACCATCTTAAAAAAAATTACTTTGTGTAATTATTTTATAAATTATTGTTTCTTTGTCAAAGTTGTAGAACTAACCGTACCCTTGTAATTCTTGTCATGTGTTGTTTATTGTGTTTTGATTATCACACTATTTTTCTATTGTTATTGTCTCTTTCTTGTAGACTTTACACTGCTTTTTCTCATTAACGGCGATGCTTTCTTCATTGTTTTCGTCTTCCTTACTTGGGTTTGCTTCCACGAGGTAGTGGTAAGGTCTGCTTACACTCTACCCTCCCCAGACTGGGATTTCATTGGGAATGTTGTTGTTGTCATGTAAATGTGCCGATAAAGTCATTAATCATAGCTGCAGGGAGATCTTGGAATATTTTTGTGCACTCAATAACTTGCTAGATGTTATTTGCATGCTTGTCAATTATAAAGATGCTTAGTTGCGCCTAATTTCTCTCTCTCTCTCCCTTTTTTTTCTAAGTAGGAAGATGAGAGTGCTCTTCTGCGTTTCCTAGAATGCAAGTTTGGTAAAGGGCAACCAGGTGGTCCTGAATTCTTTTATGATCCCAAATATGCGCTACGCCTTTGCCTCAAGGGAAAGAGAATGCGAGCTTGTGTTCATATATACAGCATGATGTCTATGCATGAAGAAGCAGTTGCTCTAGCACTACAGGTTCTGTTTCAATACTGATTGCCCTCTGTGTGTTTCCTGAAAGCCTGATGGTTCTCTTAATCTTACTGCTTATATTCTGCAATTTATGACCACACTAGTAAAATTACCCGCACTTTGCGCGGGAATTTAATATCATGATATTTATAAAATAATACTTGAGACCTATCAGTCATTAAAACTAAAATACAATATTATCTTACATACAAGAATACGTAGTAACAAACATTAATAATGTAAAGGAAAATGAAAATTATTACATCTTATCATTCATCCTTAATAACATAAGCATAAATTAATGACTGTAAAAATACATACCAGGATCTGTAACATAAGCAATGGTGTCATTGAGCCACTCAACATGAGCAAAGTACACAAATATTTAATTGTGAAGAAGAAGAAGAAGAGGAGGTTCATAATTTTCGTTGTTTAAAAAGTAAAATGAGAAAGAATCTCTGTATTTATAGACAACAAAGAGTAGTGTGAACAAATGTTTATTGTGCTTTTTCAGAAAAATTACAACTATTTGGAAAAGTTGCAACCCTTCGAAAATGTCACAACCTTTCATAAAAGTCACAACTTTTCATAAAAGTCGCAACTCTTCATTAAAGTTACAACTTTTCATAAAAGTCGCAACTATTCATAAAAGTCACTACTTTTTATAAAAGTCGCAACTCTTCATTAAGGTCGTAACTCTTCATAAAAGTCACAACTTTTCATGAAAAGGGAAGGCTAGTTTTGAAAATAAATAAATTAAAAAGGAATTCTGATTTGTGGTGGCGCCACGTAGGCGGGCATAAGGTTCTCTTTTATATATATATATATGATTAACTATTAAGTTAGCTGATTTGTCATGTCAACAATTCTCATGCATCATTTATTGTACTTTGGAATAAGCTGAAATCAAAAGTGCAAGGCATGAGGTTGGTCTATTGATTGTTGCTTGTCACATGTAGGAAAACAAGACTAAGAGCCAGCTGTCGAGCACAAGCTGTTCTTGTTACTTACACTAAATAAAAAGAAAAAAAGAAAGTGTAAAATCCAAAAAAACTTATCTGAATTACGTCTTCCTTATTTATATTCAAGTTTTTTCTCTAAAAATCAAGGCCATTGGTGGTGTGTAGCAGGTGCCAGCTGCTAATATTTGATAAATAAGGAATTAAAAAGATAAAAGGGAATATTTCTGACTCTGCATTCTATTTATACTCATCTGGACAGCTGTCCTACAAAGGCAATTCCCTAACAAACTCCATAATAAAAGCAACTCGTGTCACCTAATACCTGTATAGACGTTTTGGGACTTAACTGAGACAGAGAAGCAGAATCGACTTAAAGTCTTAAGGAATTAGGAACCCAACGGTGTGGCCTAGCGGTTAATGAGGTATATCAAGCACACTGAGGTCTCATGTTCAAATCTCAGCAGAGACAAAACATTAGGTGATTTCTTCTCATCAGTTCTAGGCGTCTAACCTTGGTGGATAGAGTTACTTGGTATATGATGCTGGTAGGATGTGTCAGGTATCCCGTGGAATTAGTGAAGGTGCACACAAGCTAACTCAGACACCATGGTTATTAAAAAAAAGGAGACTAAGGAATTAAAAATAGCAGTTGACTTCAGCTATTCTCAGCCCAACTAATCATAGTCATGAAATGTCCACACTTTGATTGCTTGGATCACTTATACCCTCCATTACATTTTGGGATAAAAAATGCCCTCGCTGTTATCCCAAGAGACCACAAAAACCCTCAAGAGTTAACATCCCAAATTTTTGGTGATGTGACAAGCCACGTGGGACTAATCCCTCCATCTAAGTGTTGCCAACTAGGATTCCCACTAAACTATGGGTCATTAATTCTCACCCGAGTGATAACCCTAACCCTAGCCCATTGTCCCGATCTAAACTCAATGACCCACCAAACAAAACCTTGAGATTAACACAAAATGGGCCTTTTCCAGTCAAATACATACACACACTTGACACGTATACAGTATACCCTGCATATTCAGTAATACGGTTAAGCATCTAAAACACTACTTAAGCAAATTATTCAGATCACTAACCTTCAACTTGTGCAGGATTTTTCATCCTCCTTTTCATATTGGGTACCTCGAAAGGTGTGATTTTTCACTTGGTTGCTAGCAAGAGGGATAATCCTGTAGGTGGGCAACATTAATAAGATTTATTAGCTCCATCTCAATTTATGTGATGGTGTTTGACTTGGACACAAAATTTAAGATTTAAGAAATAAAAGAAGACTTTTGGATCTTGTGGTCTAACATAAACTTTATATATTTGTCTGGTTATAGATCATGTCATTAAGGATAAAATGAGTATTTTAAAGTTAAATTGCTACTAAAAATAGAAATGTGTTATTCTTTTTGGGTCTGACTAAAAAGGAAAGAGTGTCACATAAATTGGAATGGCGTGCTTTATGTTAAGTCTTGGAAGGTTTCCTTTTAATATAGCTCGATTTGGGTACCTAAAGTACCAGGAAAGGTGTGTTTCTTACTTGGTTGCTAGCAAGAGGGATAATTTGTATATGGCACCTTTTTTCCCTTGTCGCATATAAGAATTATTAGTTTCGTTCCAATTTATGTGATGGTGTTTGACTGGACACGGAATTTAAGAAATAAAGGAAGATTTTTGGATCTTGTGGTCTAAAATAAGCTTTAGATATTTGCCTGGTTATATATATATATCATGTCATTAAGGGTCAAATGAGTATTTTAAAGTTAAGTTGCTACTATATATAAAAATGTGTCATTTTTTTTGGGACTGACTAAAAAGAATAGAGTGTCACATAAATTGGAATGTTGGGAGTTATACCTTATCAAAAATAAGAAAAGATAAATGAAGTAAGAATCTGACAATCAAGTTCAAACCCTATATAAATATGTAATAATTTAAAAATGTAATTTTAATTGTACCAAAAAATGTAATTTAATTGTCTAATCCAAATTTGGTGATGACCTCCTTACTCCTATATTGTACTTTTAAACATGTATGTTTCTATCATAACATTGTTTTAACAATTTTCATTCTTTAGCGTGTGATTTTATTGTTTATTGCCCTCCTCTTTTTTATATTGATCTGGAATTTATTTTTGATGGAGTCAATTGAGCTAAGGTGTGTGCTTTTGATGCATGCAATGACACCTCACCTAAGTGAGATGAACGGTCCAGCTGCATAGCACCTAGGTTCAATGTTTATGTTTGCTTATAACCAAATTAAGTTGTGTTTACCTCTCTTCTCAAATGTAGACGGGTCATTTCATCTACCACCATATCTTCTCTCTCTCGTGACTTCTAGCTTAATAGGACTAGGACTAAGTCGATTAAACTTCGTTCAACTATAAGGACATATGTCTGTACATGGTTCAACTTCTTATGTGGCTTGCTTATGCAGGACGTATTGCTCCTTGCGTTTCTGAATTGATGGAACACTAGTAGACTTGGCGATAGTCTGTTTTAAGGCTTCTCTGTCTTGCACACTCTTGCTTTTCTTTCTTTTAGTTTTTGTTTTAATATTGGTACTATGATTAACATGTTGTAATTAATTTTGTGACTGGAGTATGTGCTAAATTTGATTCTTGTAATTGATATTATATGCTCAATTTAACTTTATGCTAATTTCTATTGCTAAAGATTAATTTTGAACTAACGTTATAAGGTGGAGTTAATTTGCAACTGAAGTTATTTGCTTCCTATTCATTTTTGATTGACAAGATTATTTGTGGTTACTTTGTTAAGCCTGTGGAATCATTTTTGTAATGAACTTTTTAGGATATTTTAATGATTTTTGGCATGTTCTTGTAATTTTGTGCTTCACCTATAGATCCTGTCAGGTTTTTGCACTTTCCACATTCAAATAGCTTCCATAAGTTTCTTAAAGAGAATACACCATTCACTACTTCCCTTGTTTCAATAGGTTGATCCAGAGCTTGCTATGGCTGAAGCAGACAAGGTAGAAGATGATGAGGACTTGAGGAAGAAGCTTTGGCTGATGATTGCTAAGCATGTCATTGAGCAGGAAAAAGGAACCAAAAGGGAGAATATACGAAAGGCAATTGCTTTTCTCAAGGAAACTGATGGTCTATTAAAGATTGAGGACATCTTACCCTTCTTCCCAGACTTTGCTTTAATTGATGACTTCAAGGTAAGTTCCACTTGGCATACTACTTAACTACTTCAAATATCTATTGGTTTTAATCCTTTAAATTTATTTGTTAGAAAGCTGTAATGTAGCTTAACTAAAAAAGCCTTGCCTTGAATATATCTTTCTTTTGTTGAGGAAAAAGAACACAGAAAGCTGTTTCTGATCAATGAGTTGAAGTTTGTAAGGGTAAAATCAAAGAAAATGATTAGAAAGAAAAGAGATGTGGAATTTAAGAGCAACTGCTAGGTTTCAAATAGTTCAATGGTCCTGCATGTGCCGGTTGACAACACATATTGTATAAGAAGCAGAATGAGTTTGAGATTTTGATACTACCTTGCCTACCGTTCTTTGATCTCTCTTTTATAAACTTGATCACAACTTTATTACTTAATTTATGATTGGTTCAGAAGGATTCTGGAAAATATGTTTTTTCTTCCATTTTCTTCAGAGTATAATTCGTTTCATCAACACAAATCCCTCTGTTTGGACAAACAATTTTAGTGTCATGATAATAACGAAGAACAGCAAGGTGTCTGATTTCCAACTCCTAGTGAAGAGTTGTTTAAGCTTCAGACTTTTCTGGTCTCGTTGCCTGTCACAGTAAGTTACCGTCGATGATTTTTTTTGTTTTGTTACTAAGATCAATTGAATGATTTTAGCATTAGTTGTCAACAAACAGTGTACATTGGGTCACCTTAAATCTTGATATAACGCTACTTTTAGTGCTTATCTAAACTAAGCTCTTTGTCCTTGTTAGAATCTCGGAGATATTCTAGAATATTCGAGGATCTTGTAAATATAGTATAGCTCGATATACTCCCGTAATTATGTGTTTTGATTCTTTTTCCTTTCTTTGATTAGCTATTTAAACCCAAATGGTTTGAGGGAATAATGAAGCTGTGTTATCTCTCAAACTCTTCTTTCTCACATGAAAATGGTCTTAGTAAGATTCCTTGCTGTGCAGTAAGCAGTGAATCCAAGACAGTCACCGTACCTTTTTTCCGCTGATTTATTTCAGGCTGATTGCATCACTTTTTTCTGAGGTGGTGGGTGTTCTGCCAAAACTGATACCACCATGAGGTTGAGGAAACTCCAACAATATAACTCTAGAAAACCACTTTGCAGACTTGCCATCATGCGCCGGCTGATCCTACGGCTCCGGCTCGTCTGAAACACACGCCAGGCGTGTGTGACCATTTTCAGCCATCTTTTGGAGCAGATCTGTTTCCGTGGGAGTTGTCCAGCCTTTCTGAGTCACCCTTGCTATTCTTCTGCATATTCCGATCAATGGAACCCTAACCCAGCCACCTCAAACTTGTTTCCCAGCGATTTTCCAGCCAACCTTTGTCAACTAGTAACTCTCCAGTCATTGTCCAGCCTACTTTGCGCAGATTTTTCAGCACCTGAAGTTCGACCTACCAGTTTTCGATATTCCGTTTTGTTTGGCTAATCTCTCTTTACTCTATTATAATGTCACTGGGATAAGATGCTTTTGGCTCCAAATCCATTGGATCTAATACTTTGAATATACGGATGGTTTCTTTATCAGATTATATGAGTCCTGTACAGAACATGTAAATAGACATTCTCTGAGATAAATTTTGTCGTTTAGATAGGTAATAGCATTACTTGTTTCTCTCAACCTTCTTCTCCCAGTAGTTGGGTTATTGGTTCAGGAGCATCTGACTACATTTATGGTAATACATCTATTTTCACTACTATTTATTACTCTCAATCTCTTCCAAAAGTCACAAATGACCAATGAGTCTCAAACCATGGCAACTGGAATAGGTCAATCTAGTCCATGATGTTCCTGGTAGTCCTGTTAATCTCATATCCATTAGTCGCTTAGCCAAAACACTTAACTGCTCTGTTTCATTGTTAGATGACTGTTTTTATACAGGAACACAGTACATCACGGCTAAGTTGCTCGGACTCTGGTGCGGGTATCCGAGACGGATGCGAATCCGACCAAAATTTAAATTTTAAGATTCGGGGGTGTGAATCCGAGTATGGATACGGATGCGGGGATTCGGCTAAAATTATTCAATATTATAAAATATAGTTATAATAATAATAATAATAATATTGAATATCTTGTAAAACGCTATACTTAAAAGCATATCAATTATAGATATGAAATTTAAAAGTATAAATTAATTACTTGTTACTAATTAATTTTAAAAAAATTATAATTCCTTTTATTTATTATAAAAAAGAAATAATCATTTATATATATATATATATATAGCCTAACTTAAATTAGATAGTAGTACAATTCATTAAAGTTCTGTGTGCTGCCCTTTCTTCTCCCAAGAACGCCCTTTCTTCTCCCAAGAAACCCTAGCCTGCTTTTTTACTTTCCAAGAAAAAAAGCTTTCTCTCTTCTTTTTCAAGATTTTTTTTTTGAATTATTTGTTCTTTCCCATGGAGCCCTTCGCCTCCTCTCTGTTCTTGTACAAGAAAAAAGATCTGCCTGCTCTCTCTCTGTTCTTGTAAGCTTTGCCTCTTCATTATTCTTTTCCATGGAGCAGCCAGACCTTGTGACAACTTCGTCGTTGTCAACTTTCGCCCGCCATGAAATTGGTCTCTTCTTCCCCATTTTTTTTCTCGGCTTTGGTCAAAGTATCCGGATCGGATTGACTGAATCCGACACGAACCCCGCACCCGCGCCCGCACCAGTGTCGCGTCGAGACGAGTTCGGCCGCAAAAGTGAAGAGTCCGCGCAACATAGCATCACGGATCATTGGTACCGGGCATGAATCAAATGGACTTTATCACCTTATCCTCCTTAACTCACTCATAGGTTTAATAGGATTCCAAATTAGAAAATAGAATTCATATAACTCTAGGTGGAAATTATCTTCAAATCAGTCACTCGGGAAAGAAGAAACAACTGGAAAAAATCATCGGACAGATCTGTCTCACTAGAAAACCAGGTCGCAATCGTCAACTGCAACTTGTGGTGGTATTGGATTTTAAAAAAAAAACTAATAGAAACAGTTTTAGGGGCTGACAACTTGAAAAAAGCAACCCTAATTCTGTGAGGGATTAAAGCTTGCATCAAACGACAACAATGTTTCTGATACAACAACAACATACCCAGTGAGATCCCACAAGTGGAGTTTGGGAGGGTGGGTGTATGGCGTACGCAAACCTTACCCCTACCTTTGTAGGATAGAGAGATTGTTTTCGATAGACCCTCGGCTTAGGGAAAAAGGGATTGGTTTTCAAAATAGTTTTGAAGAATAAAAACAAATGCAAGAGTATGTAGAAATACTGACAACACAATCAGTATAAATAACCAAAGTAATAATCAACAACATTAATAATAAATTGAAGAAATAGATAATGCCATCATAACAATAATAATACTGGTAGGAGAGCAAGTAGATGCTCTAACCTAGAACTGTGCTCTACCACAGGTAAAGATAAGTTGCTCAACTGCCCACTAATTATCTACCCTAATCCTCAACCTCCATGGTCCCCTATCTAGGTTCAAGTCCTCGGTGAGTCGAAGATGTGGCATGTCCTGTCTAATTACCCTTCCCTAATTCTTTTTCGGTCTACCTCTACCTCTCGTTAGACCTATCACTGTCAATCTCTCACACCTCCTCATTGGGGCTTTTGTGCTCCTCCTCTGCACATGATTGAACTATCTCAGTCTTGTTTCCCACATCTTGTGCACCACTAAATCCAGTCCTACCTTACCCCGTATATCTTCATTCCTAAGCTTGTCTCTCCTAGCATGCCCACACATCCACCTAAGCTACCTCACTTCTGCTACCTTCATCTTCGGAAGGTGAGAGTTCTTGATTGGCCAACATTCAATCTCATACAACAAAGTTGGTCTAACCATAACTCTATAGAACTTAGCTTTAAGTTTTGATGACACATTCTTATCACATAAGACACTAAATGCAAACTTCCACGACTTTGATACCATGTAGAATTCGAGAAATAAGAAATGCTTCTTTGTATTTCCGTATGTCTTTACATCCCATGAGAAAGGGTATTTATACAAGTGAATCCTAATTGATTAATGAAACATAATGTATTGCAATAAAAAGAAATATTCAATGTCTACAGTCACGCTAGAAAAGGAAAAATAAGTTATCCTAGAATCATGCTAATTAATTTACAAAATGAACATACATATTCACCAATGTAAGACACTAAGAGTAGTATTATATAAAATAACTATATAACACTATACTCTTAGCTATTCAAACCCCAATGGCTTGAGGGAATTATAAAGCTAAGTTATCTCACAAACTCTCCTCTTTCTTACACTTATGTTATCTTTTCATTCTGTAATGGTCATTTCTATGTTCAACTGCTTCTACATTATTCTTTTTCAATAATTTTTGTAGGAAGCAATTTGCTCATCCTTAGAAGATTACAATGAGCAAATTGAAAAACTAAAGCAGGAGATGAATGATGCAACACGTGGTGCCGATAACATTAGAAATGACATCAGCGCTCTTGCTCAGCGCTATACTGTAATTGATCGGGATGAGGAATGTGGGGTAATGGACTCCTGATGTTTGTTCTTTTGCATTTCTTTAGCATTACCTCCATCATATGCTTGTATATGTATTGCTTTTGCATATAATATGTGTATCCTGCAAGTTTTTTATTGTTCATCATATCTGCAATATATTTTGTTTCCAGACTGCTGTACATGCATTGCTGTGGTTTTCTTTCTTCTTTTCTTTTACTAAGCTTCACTCCTATATTTTCATTTTTAGGTTTGCCGGCGGAAAATATTAAATGTGGGTGGTGATTATCGAATGACTACAAGTTATATGGTTGTTGGACCAATGGCTCCTTTCTATGTCTTTCCATGTGGGCATGCATTTCATGCTCAATGCCTGATTGCTCATGTGACAAGGTGTACTAATCAAGCTCAAGTAAGTAACAGAAGTGTGTGTCCTTTCCTTACCAGCTTCTGCTTATCATTTGAATACTGGTTGTACTGCTTTTGTCTTCTGGTCTCTTCATATTTCATATATGTGCAACCACATGTTTATTTATTGGATCATCTGTATTTTCAATTTTGCATTATTGATATTGACAAAACATGTTGAAAATGATCTTGTCACTTTTGCTTAGTGCAATTCTGACAACCAGAAGAATTTGGTTCTTTGCTTGAATATTTGTTTTCACTCTTTAGGAATTGTTAGATTCGACGCTAGGGTGGGGGTGAAGTTGATATTTGGTTTTACCACCTCCTGGCTATTGCCAAAGTCTTAACCACTAAACCAACACGTCCAGATAGTTATTTTGCGGGTTGCCAGGTTTTTGGAGAAAGTAATAGAGTTTCTGATGATAGTGTCTTTTTCTTTCTGGTGTTATGTCAGTCTTCTCAATATTTAGCTGTCTAGGAATTCTGAAGAGACCTTGGTTTAGCAAGCTTTCATGGATACGACTGGGTTTAGGCATTGACTATGAGTTTTGTAATTGGCGTAGTTGGAAAATGTTCTCTAAACCTGGTTGGGTAAACACCGTTACGATCCCTTGGCTTTCATTAATAAACTGCAGTTGTTAGGAAGGTGATGAGAGAATTATGGGTAATTTTCTGTGGAGTGCAGTGGACAATGGGATTATAGTTCTATGGTGGAAGTTCTCTTCATTTTTTGTTCTTTCAGGATGGTGTAGGAAATGGTTGATGTTTTATTTAGGTGATGTAAGTTATAGTTTCAAGGTGGAAGTTTCTCCTTTATATTTTGGTTTTCCAGTGTGCGGTAGAATTGGTTTGGTGTTGCCTTTCGGTAAGTCACTAGAATAGGGGAAGTAGCACAAAGTGGTATTTTAAGAAGCTCAACATTCATGGAACAATTGATAAGTAACTTGATAGACTTAAATAGAGTGAATTGCAAAAGTTGACTTCAAGTCCCAAATCTTTATGTCACAGTATATACTCACTGTGTTTATCAGACATTTGCATGTTGGAATGGAAATCATCTTCTTGGCATTGCTGTTGCAATTTAATTTCTTTTTTTTGGCCTAGTGGTCAATGAGGTGATTGATTCCTCAATCAAATTAATTGAATCCCGAAGCAAATCAGGAATCCAATTACCCATAATTTATGAGTTCAATTTTATGCTCAAGTTTCAAATTTTTGTTGCCAATTGATGGGTCAAATCTCATTTCCCCCTATTTTCAAGCTTCTGCTAAATTTCTATTTTAAACCTCAAATACCATGTTTGAAAGGTGGAAATATATCCCAATATCACCATTCAAACTTATTAGTGAATATCATATCCAATATATTAATACTCCTAACGTACAAGCATGCAAATTGAAGTAAATCTGGTACCATAATCGAACAAGAAGCCAAAACAGTGTCACTCAAATAGAACCAATACATTAACTTGTATTCTATTTGTCTAAAATGATTAATCTGATGATTTCATAATAATTATTCTATACCGAATCATAGTCATCATCATTAATTTCAATCATGCCATAAAATTAGTTTCCATCTTCCGTTCTTGTCACTTTCCAAGATCAATTTAATAATGATATTCTTCCTAGTCAATTTAATAGGGCAATATTATACCTGAGCACTACTATCGAATGCATGAACTTTCGACTCTCCTAGATCTCAATTCACGCCACTAGTGAGTTGAGGAAAAGCTCATTTACTGCCACCACCAGCTCCCCCAATACCTCATGTTTCTTTGTTCCTTTTCATGATGAAAACAAGAAATGTTCTAATGCCCAGCTAAAACGTGAGCAACAATTGGGTCTCTCGACCCTGTTCCTTACTTCTATATCATTACCCAAAGCCTTTGATTTGGCCCACATTCTGACTCCTTCAACAAATTGTTTTCTAAGGTTATGTGTAATGATTTTGGCCCAATAGTCCCAAAGTAAATTAATTATTGTTGAAAATTGTTTTCAGTTACTGCAATAATTTTCTTTTTAACAAAATAAGTTGCAAGTTTTAGGATGATTTGAATTTTAAATTTCTATTAGGTTTTGGTTAGTTGTTGAGATATTTTAATGTTTTTTGAATTTGGAATTATAAAGATTTTCTGTTGTAAGTTGGCTATTTGAAGCCCTTCTCTGCATAAGAAAAATATTGTGAGACATTTTCAATCAATACTTTTAACAATTTGTTGCACCATCTTTTAAAAAAACCAACAATGGTGTCAAGAGCCTCATTGATCTTATGGGATTTGTGAGTTCTTTGTAAGAACTGTTTTCAACTCATTTTTAACTCGTTAGGGCTATTTTCAATTCATTTTCAAACCATGCTTATTTTCAGCGCAAGGCTATTTTCAATCTATTCCAACCCATGCTTGTTTTTAACGCGCAAACTATTTTCAACCAATATCAATTTTTAACCTACTTTTTCAATCGTGACAACTAACAGTCTCTCTTTCAATGTCCCACAAATTTTTTATCGACGAAAACTATCAAATTTGATCCGTGAAAATGAAATCTCATTTTGAAACCTATGTTTTATAAGATATTGTGATGGAAGAGAAATCCTTGCAAGAACTCACTGCAAATGCCATCATTTTCCAGTTGAAAGCATTTTCAAACAAGACAAGATTATTGAGTGTGTTCTTTAAGCACAAAACCAAAAGAAGACAAAGATCGATATCAAAAAAACTGTGCAAGTTCAAAAAAAAAAAAAAAATCCTTGTGCACAAACAATCGAAGCAGAAAGTGAGGAGGAGCAACTTTTTTAATACTGCAGGAATTGAAGCAAAGGAGGATTGTGGATTGTTGAAAATCTCTTTCAGTTACCGCAGGAATTTTCTTTTGCAAAATAAGTTGCAAGTTTTAGGATGATTTGAATTTTAAATTTCTATTAGGTGAGGGGCTTGGTGAAGATATCTATAAGTTGATCACTCGACTTTACAAAATTGACTGTCAATCTTAATTTGCTTAATCTTCTCATGAAATAATGAATTTGATGCATAATGCCAATAAAACACGAAGTGACTAGCTCCATCACGAGTCATGCCAAATTCCTTAATTACTGTGCTGAACTTTTCAAACCAAACTTGAGATTACTGTTTCAGACCATAAAGTGACCTGCACAATCAACATACAAGGCTACTAGACTCCTCTTGAGCAACTAAACCAGGTGGTTGCTCCATATGTTCTTCCTCAAGATCAATGTGGAGAAAAACATTCTAATATGTAACTGATCAAAAATCTAATGGTGAACAACCATAAATAGAACAAGGCGGACATATGCTCTTTAGCCAAGAGAGAGTATCACTATCACCGGAAAGACGCACGGAACTAGGCAAATTAGATTTGATATTCCCCCATTGACATTTTTGAAAAGTCCGAACAACATAGGCTCTACAAATTTGTTGATGTTCTCATTTGCAGCAACAGCAAATTTCTTTTCTTTAATTAATGGGAAAATATCATATATGCATAAAATCTTAGGATTGATAAGTTGTCCATGATGATTCCAAATATAAGTGCTCAAATATCTGTTACTTTTTTAAAAAAAATTATATCTTTGTTTCTGATAATTGATAGCGAAAAGGAGATCTAGTGCAGTTCTGCTTTTCGGCACTGGCCAATTAATTCTTCTTTTACTAACAGGACTAATATGCATATGCATAATCTTACAGTTGATACTTGCAATTATACATATTCATGATAGGGCCACATCTGTGTCCTCATATACCATCTGTTACGTCTTTGGAAGAAATGTCTTTGCTTCTGGTAGTTACTTCAGTTGACAGTCTCTTTAGCATTTTCCTTAAATGATATTGCAGGCTGAATACATTCTGGATCTGCAGAAGCAACTTACTTTACTTGGGGCTGAACCTAAGAATGTGTCAAATGGTGGCTTGTCTGAAGAACCGCTAGTTAGCGTGACGCCCATGCATAAGGTTTGTCTTATGCCTGTAAAATATCACTTCCTTTAAGTGGCCAAGTAATTATAGAATAAGGTTTCTTCCAGTTGATTCATATGAGCTCACTCCATGTTGATTCATCTAGAAAATGTAGCCTTAGTGTCTGGCATTCCGTATTTGATACTTTGCTAAACTGGATTCTCCAGATCCGGTCACAGCTGGATGATGCTGTAGCTAGTGATTGCCCATTTTGTGGCGACCTTATGATTCGAGAGATTTCCTTGCCTTTCATTCTGCCAGAAGAAGCAGAAGAATCTGAATCGTGGGAGATAAAGCCACATAATCATCCTAGTCAGAGAAGCCTTTCTTTAGCTGTGTGATTTTATCATCTGTTAGTGCAGGTTTCTCCCTGCAATTCCTTGTTTGAAAAGTAAAAAAAAAACATGTTTGAGGTGTCTAAAAGAATTGTTTGTATAGTTTATGAGGTTTGGTAGTAATTATTGCAACATGAAGCTAATGCAAGCAACATGGGCATGTTGATTGTAGGGGAAATAAATTGTCCTACATATTTCACGAATCATTGTGCATACCAAGCATCATCTTGGAAAAAGCTGCTTATTATTTCTTTTTCATCCTAATTCCTATTTCTATTGTATCATCTTGTGATAACATATGTTCCTCCAATTGTTGTATTATGGGTGAAATATAAACTTGTCTTGAGAAAAATATGATCACTGTACTTACAGACTCCAGAAGTAGTAAAACGCTCATGTCAAGTTTTCAATGTTGCTGTTAAATTGATGCAAACAGGAAAAAGGTTTATTTTGTCTTCTAATTTCTTGGTATTCTTTTGCTGTTGTTTTGTTCTGAAATTCACATGATATAGAAATGTCCATTTTGGGTGTGTTCCGTAGGGAAGAAAATATTTTCTAATTTTCCCATCTGTAAGTTCCTTAAATATGAGAAAAAATGACTTCCCTTGTGGAAGTAGGGAAAGCAAGTTCTACGAATGATATTTTACATGGATTGTGGTCTCCCATCCTCCAACACACTTCATCTTCACTCCATCCCCTAGCCTATTCTTACGCTCTCATATTATTTGTCTAGATTATATACAGATACTATTAGAATAAAAAGATTTTAACTTCCTTACCAAACACAAAAAATATGTAAAAAAAACTACTTTTTCTAGAAAACATGTTCCTTTATACTGAATACCTACTGCTACTGCTTTTCCAGACCAGGGATTTTCCTTCTTTCTTTCTTTTTTTCCCTCCCAAAACAGCGTCTAAAATATGGTAAGCAAGGGATGGAACTATGCTCTGTAGGGTGTAACAATGAAGAAAATTGCACTTTGGTTCCTTATATTTGCTTCAAATGAGTTCCCCATTTCTGATCCGTCGAACTGTCGCAGCTTCCCCATTTTGGACAGATTTCTCCTGTCTTCCCCCATCCTTTATCAACTTCTTGAACTGATTTCTCCTTTCTTTCTGCATGCTACGGGTACCAAACTTCTCCAGGTATGCCCGAGTAAATTTCTCCCAAGACATAGTAGACCTGGTTGGTTTATAGTTTAGATATACGATCTCCACCATTGCTTGACTGGGCCAATAATCTTAAATGCGGTGTAATAAACTGGGACTCTGATTCCTAATTATGCAACATTTGATGAGAAACTAAAATGCATCCTCTCATATGACCCTGAGAGGCTCTATCCTGAATTGATTAAACAACTTCTACTTAGTAACCCTAGAAATTGAGGGTGGAGCAAATGTCTGGCAAAGGCATACCCCCAATTCTAGGAGCTACTGCCTCAGTTGGCTAACCTGTTTTAGGCTAAAGTGTTGGAGTTATCTGATGATCGGGAGTTTGACCTCCTACTCTAATATAAGAACCATCTGTTGTGTAAGGTAGAACATCGTAATGACCCAGCTCATCCAAACAACTATGACTATAGGCACGAGTGTATTGAAGTATTAGAGTAGCAACAAATTCAGGTGGTACCTTATCTAGGCACATCCCTTCAATATGAATCTAATTATCCGCTGAAATATAGGAAGACTTATCTCTAACATAAGCCTGAGCAGCTGTCAATGCTCTAGCTCTAGTCGGCGCTGCAACTCCTGCCTTGCCCTACCTCATCTACTGCCTTTATTGCTTGTTATTGCCATTGCAGCAGGTGCGGGCTCTTGGTTTCTAGTCATTGCAAAATGAGTTCTTATCATTTGTAAGTGAATGAAATAAAGACTTAGTATTTGATAAGATCAAAACACATGATAAAGGAAGTTACCTTGTCTCAAAAAAACATGATAAAGGAAGAAATAATATAAGTTTCATAATATATTGTTGCCTAGGGTGTGCATCAGTCGATTTGGTTCGGTTTTATTTATTATTGGTTCGGTTTATCGATTTTCGGTTTTTAAATACATTAAATCAATAAGATATTTTTTATCGGTTTTGGTCCTTAACGGTTAGATTTTCGATTTAATCAGTAAGAAAATATTTATAAAATAAATATATGACTTCTCTAATAAATTTGATGTGACAACACAATAATGTAACTTTACAAATGCTCATAAAATAGAAACAATAATAACAAACATGAAAAAGAAAAACTATACAAGTGTAACATAGAGAAATTAAGAGGAATAGGGTTCTTACTTTAGATTTTAACGTTTTGTATAATTGTGAACTTGTAACATCCCGCCTTAGAAAGAACTAGAATTAGAAAGAGCTATTTTTTGGAAAGATTAAATTTGGAAATTTTGGCAAGTTATGCTAAGTATAAGTTTTGGGTCAACTTCAAACGACCATAACTTTCAGTACAGGATGAATTAGGTGGCCTATAGGATATCAAATAAAAGATCTTGGAATCCTCTTTCCAACGCCACCGAGTTTGCTAATTTTCGAGCTCGTATGAGGGAAATATGCCAGTTTGAAGTTGGGTTGTCTAGATATGGAAAGTTACATGGATTTAAGAGGGGTATTTCGGTCTTTTTCTTACCCTATCAGATTTTATTCGTTTTTAGTGATTAATTAGGGGTCTAAACTGAATTGGTTCAATTTACACAATCAAAAGTCACGCTAGGGTTTTGGAAAAAGGTTCAAGAAGAGCAAAGAGGAGAAAAGAGGAGAAAGGGCAAGATTTCGTCGCGTTCATGAGATTTGGTTGTGAATTTCGTCAAGGGTTGATCCCTAAAGAGGTATGTGAGTTCACATAGCATTGGGTTCGTTCACCCACGCGTCAATCATGATTTATTCAGCGTAATTTTGTTCATGGAAGTAAAAGATTTGAGTTCTTGATGTGTTTTGTTGAAGTTTCCTTCATTATCTTGATTATTGAGATTTTAATGAGTTCTTGAGTTAATCGCATGAGTTTTAAGATTGTTTTTTAGTAGACTCTTGTACATTAATTTTGGGTATTCGAATCTAAGTGATTGGGGAAGAAATCATTCGATTCTAGATGAATTGGGGTTAGAAAACGAGTAAAAAAATTCGTCAAATTTTCTGGGAAAAAGGGTGGGGCGCCGCGCCACTCAGTACGCCATGACTTTCCTTCTGTAGTTATGGCTCTGGGACTCCGCGCCACTCAGTACACCATGACTTTACTTCTGTAGTTCAGGCTCTGGCGCCCTGCGCCACTCAGTACGCCAGGGGTCGCCATGTCCTCTACCCTTTCCCACTTCTTTCCGTTTGAGTTTCCTTAAATCGTACCTATATTTCCTATTTGATTTCTACACTCTAAGGTACGTCTAAACATCATGACATCATCCATAAACATGAATCATAACCTTGAATCCATAAATTCAAATTCAAAGAAAGTTAAGAGCCAAGTCTAGAGAGTTCTTAGAGTCTTTTCAAAAGTCTTTTACAAATGCTTTAAACTTGTTTTAAGACTTGAGCATTGAGTTGAGTAAGAGTAAGAGTGAAGTTCATTTTCTTCAAAAGATTATATGAGAACTAAGTATTCCCAAAGAGTAAATGTTTTCACATTTAAAGAAGAGAGGAAACACCGATTTTCAAAAGAGCTTTTGAGCTAGTTTTGAGTAATAATCTCAAACCACAGAAAGAGTTGTGTTTTTATAAACATATGAGCTAGTTACATTGTAGGAGTAGTATTGAGCACCGATATGGGGACGAGTTTGAGTTCAGATAATTCAAAGTCTCCATAAACCGTGTAGACAACATGGGTAGAAAATGATCATACTTTTTAGATGATTCGCTAATGCTTTTAGCATAGACTAGTGGATCCACTTAGTGAGTAGGTTTTATACCCCGGCAAAGTATAGGTTGACCCTTGCAGCGTGCGGTAAGACGATGTATTATCACATAGCTCATAGTGATGGTTGTCGGTTAGAGAAACTTCCACAGAGATATTTTGTATTCTTATATACAGAGAGTTACTTGTATTTTTATATACAAACCAAGTCATTATTGAATTTTTCAATACACTGAGTTGTTATCTACATGTTTTAAGACTTAACTTTATATTGCATTTATATTTCTACTTTATATTGAAATGAGATGACTTGAGTTGAGACCAGGTAAGTTCCTTCAGTTCCCTTCAAGCTTATGTCTTATTTTAGAATTTCCCTCGCATGCTCGTACATTAATGTACTGATGTCATTTGGCCTGCATCTTTTATGATGCAGATACAGGTAACCTGAATCAGCATCCAGTGTTTCATTGATCCAGTTGAGCTTCAGAGTTGTTGGTAAGCCTCATTGCTTCCGGAGGATCCCCCTTTTTATTATTTTATTAGACTAGTTCAGTAGGATGTCGTGGGTCTTGTCCCGACGTCCATCTCATTTATTGGAGGCTTCATAGACAGTTAGGTATTGTTAGTTCATGAGTCCTTTTTAATTTTCAATATTTAATGTTTAAAGACTTGAGTTGCCTCTTTGTCCAATTGAATGTTTCCTTTATAACATTCTAAGTTTATTTCATGAGTTTATCTTTGTTGAGTAAAGTCTTCCGTTGAGTAGTAAGTCAGGCCAAGGGTTCGCTTGGGGCCAGCAACGGTTCTCGAGTGCCAGTCCCACCCAGGGTGTAGGCTCGGGGCGTGACAGAACTCAAAATCACTGTGAAGTGTGAATAGAAGGCTAAAGGACAAAGACAGTAATTACTAAGGTATTGAGATTAATATATACTCTAATATTTATGTGCAAGTAAACATAGTAAATTACTAATCTAAATGGGTTATTGGTTTGCCCAATAACCCAATATTAAAAACCAATACCAAACGATAACCCAATAATTTTTTTTTATAAAACCATTAAAAAATTGTTAATCCAATAACCTAATAACAATAAATCAATAACACTTTTTCGGTTCGATTTTTGCACATCCCTATTGGAGCCTCTCAATGATAATTAGCAAATATCTTTGCATCGACCCCCTACTTATGGGACCTACACATATTCTCTGATATCAAATTTTCACAATCCAAATCTAGTTATCATTGGCCACATGGATAAAAACTCTTATTTCAGTTAAAGATAATGACATGGATAGGTACTTAGCTAAACGGAAATAAATAGATGAGTCAAACTTTTAACATGTGGCATAGATGAGCCTTTTCTTGATGGTATATTTGAGTTTTTTTCTCTTTAAAAATATGATTTAATTGGTGATGTGATAGAATACCATATGTAAAAATGATTTTGGCAAAATTGAGGATGTTTTCAGTTAATAAATCATGATATGGACTAAAACGGGAATGATATAGATGAGCCAAGCTTTTGACGAATGGCATTGATGAGTCTTTTCTCAAAATTTGATCGTATATTTGAGTCTTTTCCCTTGATTTTATCATTCTATGTTCTTCCATTGTAGTCTTTATACAATAACCAATAAATCACCCTTTATTCTTGTCATCGATGTTTTTGCTTGGGTAAAGTGTGAGCAGGCATGTCATAATCCGATTTCTTGAGTCATGATGGCACGTACTATAACCCACGAGTTGGTAATTTAATCTGTAACCCATAATAGTAAGTAATGGATATAAGGGTAGAAATAAGGCAGAAGCAATAATTTAATAATCGAAATAGAAAAATAGGCGAAAGCAAACCAAAATATATACAATAGATCCCTCCCAGAACCTACCTAGAAGACACAAATACAAAGTTATCTAAACAAAAGAGTACAAGTCCCAAAAGTAGACCCCAAATACAAAGCTTGTCTCAAAATGCAAAAGACAAGCTATACAAAGTACGATAGGTAAGTCCATGACGTTAAGTGCTTACCCTCGCCTCCGATCAAAAGCTACAACAGGCTCGAATCATCAATGTTGATAGTTGGTGCTCGGACCTGCATCACGAAACAGATGCAGAGTTTAACATGAGTATCAAAACAACATGTACTCAGTAGGCATCATAAGTCGTCTAAGCAGGAAAAGTAAAGACAATATGAAATTATAGAATCTAGACACAAATAGAGGTCAAAGGGGGATGAAAAGAAAAGCACACGAGCATACCAGAATAAGGAACTAAATACAGCTAAATTAAACCTAACTGGACCCCCACAAGCCTAGAAGGTACACTCGTGCGCAAGTTTAAGTAAAACTCGAACAGACCCTCATAAGCCTGATAGGTATACAAAATAGCTAAATCTACTAAGAGTGAAATATTGTGAGTCCAGATCCAATGAAAGCATAAGTCGGGCATCTAACCACAAGTAACCAATAAGGGCCGCCCATCTAAAAAGTGTAGATCCCAGACCTCTCACCACGAATGAAACTTTGAGGGACATCAGGTCGTAGATAAAAGTGTGTCGACTCCGTAGAGGATAAGACCAGACTTCTAATCTGTGAATAAGTTATGATCAACCAATAAGTGTCACCCAGCTAAAGAGTACAAAGAGTACAGAGCCGGAGCTTTCACCGTGGATGAATTTCCCGGGGGTGTCAGGCCCTAGCAAAATGTGATCAACTCCGTAAAGGATAATGGGAAGCATGATTAGACCTCTAATCTGTTACTAGAAGGGGATGCCGAAGGATCTTATATCGACCATAATCAAAACCACTGTGAAACGACGTCTAGTCTCAAATAATCAATATAATGCTCCAAGCTAGAACCAACTCAAAACCCAAGTCGCCCAGCGAAGAGTGAAACCTTAAATATCGCATACAATGGCGTATAAAAAGAAAGAATGGACAAAGGTCGTCAAAGCTGAGTCCACGCCTAAACTAAGGCTTATTCTATCAGACTCAAGTTTGTTACTCCAGTCTATTAGGAGTTAAATGGTTTGAAACGACGTCAGAGAAGATATAAGGCCTAAAGGCTACAAATATCATAAATCAATGGCAAGAACTAGTCTAAGCCTAGACCCAAATATGTTCAACAACACAACAACAATATCAAACAAAACCATCCACAAGATAAGGATGATCACATAACCCAACTAGCATGCTTCTAACATCAAAAATATTGAATCAAGCCTAAAACATGATTTCTAAGAAATGTTGCATGATCAACTAGGTACCCTCCCCCAATTCACTCAAATCAACATGAATTTTCACATTCAAGCTCATTTTACCGCGCGCGCTCCAAATAACTATTTTGGAGATTTTTCTTTTTGTACGGTTTCAGAACACTGTCATGCTATCAAAAATGGAATCATAACATTAACACGGTCATTTAGAAACAAAAATCACTAAACACGGAGATTGAGCAATTTTAGAGTCAAAACAGGAATTGTGGGACCAACATCAGTCTAGAAATGACTTCGTCAAAAGGTCCAATTCAATCCCCTGAACTTGTGTTTCAAAATGAAACACAATTCGGGGCTCGGGATAGCATAATTCAACACATGCACAAATTCACCATTAAAGAAGAGGAATTAAGTTAAGGCAACCCATATTTTGCGAAATTTACCTCAAATAGAGATTCATCAACAATTTTTCGATCATAGAATACTTAGACACAAGCTCCACGATCACCCAATACTTTGAATCACTCAATTCAGACTTAAAATGAGGGATAAATCACCTCTCAAACTTTGGAGATAGTTGTTGATCGGGGTTTAAACTTTATTTAAAAGGCCAGACCAAATCCTCATTCGCAAATACATTGGGGCCCCTCGAGCTCGGACCTTGCGAACACTTCAAGGTCCCCACGATCCGCAATTAAAGTGATGAGATAATCAAGGACTCCCGAATGGGGCAGGGACTCCGCAAACGCAGTTGGGCTTCTGTGAACGCAATCCAAGGCCCGCGAACGCGAAGACCATTTTGGCCTGCACCCTGATGCCTTTCAGCTGGTTTAGCAACATCAAAATCTAAGAAATATCCTGGAGGGTCATTACAACATCCACTACTAAAAGGAATTTCGTCCGCAAAAGTAAGATTCAAAAAGTACCTAAAGGCTCAAACAAGTCGGGAAACAGATCACGCATCTCATGCTTGGTTTCCCAAGTAGACTCCTCAACTAGGTGATGCGTCCAACAAATATTCACCACAAGAATGGCTCTTAAACGCAACCACCACACATCTTTGGCTAGAATAGCAACTAGCTCTTCCACATAAATCAAATGGTCATCCAGCTCAACCACATCATACTAGAGAACATAAGACTCATCGAGAATATATCCGCGCAACATCAAAAGATGGTAAATCAAGTGAATAGCTGAAAATGTTGGAGGTAGGGCCAACTCATAAGCAACCTCACAAACTGTTTGGAGGATATCAAAATGACCAGTATACTTGTCACGCCCCGAGCTACACTTGAGACGTGGACACGGGACCTAGGACCACAAGTGACCCCAAGCTAACCCTACTGGCATAATCATGAGCATACTAAAAATAAACTGAGAAATAAAACTGATGTGGAAGCTAATTATAAATAAATCTGAAATGATGGGGGATACCCATATACTAAAACTAAATATCAAATCTGAGAGTTTAATACAAAAGAAACATCAAACTCAAATACTAAGCTGAATCTAACTATGTCTGAAATAAGCCTCTAACTGACTAGAAATGTTGGGACAGGCACCAGTTAAGTCTAGCAAAACTGAAACTAAAAGACTGTGAAATGAAAGATAACATGACTATTGTCCTCGAAGAATGAGAACTCACCACTGTAGCTGCTAAACTGAAGATCAGGAACCAATCTATGCGTGATCTGACTATTGAGGACCTGAACCTACATCACGAGAAGATATAGCTCAGAGTATGCGTCAGTACTTGAATGGTATTGAGCATGCAAGATAGAGTAAAGTTGAAATAAACATATAACTGAACAAGCAATAAAGCAAGAGTGTAATTTGAACATGATATAGATACTGAATACGGAGCTGACTGAATGCAATGACCAAATTTATAACATATTAAGACTGAATACTAACTATACTAAAATGTGATCAATGCAATAGAATCTGACTGAACTGTGGGAGCTACTAATAACCGATAATAAAACCACATGAGCTAAATATGGAGTCCAATGTATACGCCCCATCGAGAGGACCCAATATACCCAGCCAAATGTATAGAGGCATGATGGCGTGATCACTAAAATGATGCCCACAGAGGGGACTTACAACCTACGTGGCTCATAGTTATGTGACTATATGGGTGACTAACCCTAGTCCAACTTGGTATTATGCTACTCCCAATAGATTAAGTGATTAACATATTATGACTGAATTACTGTAATATACTGGAAGCTCAAAACTGCCATGCAAACTGAGAATGCACATTAATATACTGATAATGACACATTTAAGACTGAGGCATGTATGTCTGAAATACTGAAATATCTGACCTAGCACGTGTAATTCAAGAACTAAAAAAATACATAGCTAGGGTTCCAAAATTCATGCAATAAATGAAGTAATAACATGATAATCTAATTTGGAACATGTAAATAACTAATTCATGATAATCTGTTGAAGTTCTAGAAATCCTAGGTCGAGTTGATAATAGGGAATCAAGAATCTGACTAAAATCTAGGGACCTAATGGGCGAAAGGAACCCACTAATGAAATCTCACATACCTGGTGATGAATTCCACAGAGGAAATTTTTTATTTCAAGGCTGAAATTGATGGAATCTCGTTGCGTTCTTCAATTAGGGTTGGTCGACCTCTTACCTCGTTTCACGTTCTAATTTCTAAGTTTTTGATGAAAGATTTGACTTAGGTAAGTTTTAGTTATGTTTCTAGGCTAAAAATAATAAAAACCACGTAGTTTAGGGTTAAAACGAAGTTTAGGGGTCCAACGAAATAGGAAAAGACCAAAAGTCCCCTAACTTAGGTTGTAGACGGGGCTGACCACGGCCCCTTTCACGGACCGTGAAGGCCCTCGTGGTCTTCACTTGGTCCTGTGGTTCTGAAGGTTCTGGGGTCTGCTCCACGAACCCCTACCACGGCCCGTGTGGAGGACCACGGACCGTGAAGGTCCCCGTGGTCCTCACTTGGGCTGAGGTTTTGAGGGCTTACTGGCTGGCCTTCACAAACCCTACCAGGGGCCGTGTAGAGGACCACAGACCATGAAGGTCCTCGTGGTCCTTACTTAGGCTTGAGTGTCTAAGGGCTAGTCTATGGGGTGTTACTGTCTAACTCTTCACGGACGCCACCATGGTCCGTTGTCAAGACCATGGCCCGTGAAGGGTCCTGTGGTCTGACTTAGGGGCTTGGTGGAGTCCAACTCCCCACCACGGGCTGGTCAACTGACTGTGGTCCCTATCACGGTCTGTGAACCCTATCGTGGTTCACTGTTTCAAGTAATTTTCTGCAAAAAAATTCTGGGTCTGGTTTTTAAGGTGTTACAATACTTGGGGCTAAGCTTGCCCCACTTCTCAAATCTTATCACGCCCTTCATAGGCGACAGACAAAAGAAAACCCGATCACCAACTGAAAATCTTAAGGGAAGATGCCTACGATTAGCATAACTCTGGTGTCTACTCTAAGTTGTCCCGAGTCTATCCTGACATGGCATAGAGAGTGTTCACACTCTCTTGAAGGAAATTGATGAGTCCACAAATTGGGCACATATCATTTTTTTAATAACTTTATAATTAGTTAGTACACATATTTATTGATGATAAAACTTATATATATTTAATTATTTTTATTTCTTTCTTTGTAATAAAAATATTTATACTATACAATAAGTTTTTGCAACTCATTATGTATTATTTTCATGTAGTAGAGAGTATTATTGAAGAGCAAACTATAACCAACGTACTTGTTATCTTTTTAAAAACCACATTTTTTTAACCCAAAAAATCATTAATTGACTGATCCACACAAAAAAGGAAAAAATTGTGTTTTGTTATGTCATTGTTCTTCTTATATAGGTGTTGATCTAAAGTGGAGCCATGATTGAGTTTAGTCATCTACTTCAAAATATTTTTTATTTTTTATTTTCATGGAACCTATTTTCTTACCAGACCTATAGTAAAAAGATTGAAAAACATTTTATATCAAACATAATTATATAGAAGAACTGAAGAATCCACTATTTTGATCCAAAAACAAATGTAACATTACGTTTACATGAGGAAAACAATAAAACAAAGAAACCAACAACAAAAACGGAGGAGCAAATAGGAGACTTGACTATTCTTCAAAGGGGTGGAGCTACAACCTATTAAGAGTGTGCAAGTGAACACCCTTAGTCAGAAAATTATGTTTTTATGTAAGTTGAGATCATATATATATATATATATATAAAGAGAATCATAAGCCTGCCTATGTGGCACCCTTAGAGTTCAGGAAATTATTTTTATATTTTTCTTCATATTTTTAGGTTTTCTACCCCTATTTTATTTTTACCTTTAAACTCGCTTCATCAACTCTTGTATCCCTTCAGAAGCATCTCTTCAGGAATGACCTATAAAAAACTAGGTAAATCATACCCATTATTGTATCTTCATTCTTCGTGACAAATCAATTCCTTGGAAGTCTACTTTGGATATTCACAAAAAAAAATGAAACAATACTTTAATCTCCTTGTTTCTTTTTTCTCCATTCAACAAGTTATAAGAAAAACTATTCAACTGCTCAATTGTTAAACAATTTATCACAATCATGAAAATATTTTGGTTCATACCTAGTGTCACTCTCCGAGGCTACCCCCTAAACGTAACACGGGACCTAGGATCACAAGTGACCCCAAGCTAACCATGAGTCTGGCATACCACAAACATACTGAATATATAATAAGATAAGTGAAAGCATAACTAATAAATGAGTCAAAACTAAAGGACACCAAATGAAAATATATCTGAATATCTGGGGGAAACAACCCCCAAAACACTTAACACTGACTCTATGTTTGAAGCCTCTACTACTGATGAGCTGTTGGGACAAGTCCCCAGCTAACTCAAAAAGATACTGAAAGACTGAAAGTAAGCTAATTAAACTAAGCATAAAGAAACACTTTCGAACTATGAGGATTCACCACTGAAGTTGCTGAGTATGGGCTGGAAATCGTACTAAGCGTGATCCGGATGCTGAGCGCCTGAACCTACATCATAAGACAAGGTAACGCAAAGTATGCGTTAGTACTTTGAATGTACTGAGCATGCATGATATAGATACTAAGCTGAATGATATAAATAGAACAATATAATACTGATAATATAGACTGAGCATGTCAATAGGTTGTATTGACAAAAAAAAGTCACAATCCATCAGAAAAGTCACAATTCTTCAATGTGAAAAGGTATTTTCTATTTGATATATTTTATAATATAAATAAATATAGTATGAAATATTTTATAGGATTTGGACTAAGAGTTTTGGAGTTAGTACTTATCCAACTTCTTTGAGATAATAAAAAAATCAAGCCAATGGTGTATAAAGTCGTAACTTACTATAGGGAGTTATTTAGTGGAGTCAATCCAGGGTGTACCTATTTCCAATAGATACTTATCGGGGAGGTGTCCATTCTTGTTTGAACCTTAGAGGAGAAATAAATTAGTGCCTTGTGAAATGGCATATCTAAATCAAAAAGGAATGAAACCGCAGGTACAAAAAGGGGATTGCGCAAACTAAATTAAGAATTTGAAGAATCATCATACTCTACAGTGCAAATATTCCAATCTTCAACTATTACAACTATATTTTTGTTTTTTTTGGCAAATTTACCACTAGCCAGAGTGTGTAACAGACTTTTATTAGAAATAAAAAAAATCACAAGCAAAGGGGTTAGACCTTACCTTATCAATCCTAATGAGGTAACAAAAACAGTTAGACCTTTCACTAAGCACGAATCTGAGAAAGTAATTTGAACATTAAACTTGAAGATCTAGGATCCCAATATAGCCCAATTTCATCACCATCACCCAATCCGCAGTCGTTGAACAATTCAATGCATGAAAGAGAAAAGTCATCATTGTACAACTTCTTTAAGCAAACACTTTCACCTTCATACTTCTTAGGGACAATCTCCTTAGTTAAATCCCACACATCAATAGGCACGTCATACCCATTCTCCAAAATTTTAGCTGCATCCAATGTCCAGTATCGAAGAATGTACTCAAATGTCTCAAAAAATGGAATCACCAGCTTTCCTAAAACAATCTCATCACGGGTTATCCTTTACTTGATCTGCCAGGGGTTTTCCAAGTTGATTTTCGGGGGAGGGTATACGTCCCTTATCTCAATTAGTTCTCGAGTCACTACATGTGGAGTGTTGTTAAGTTTGCAAGCTTCTTCTTCAGCTTTTGATGGGAAAAAATTGTAAAAGAATGTCTTCTTAAGGCTAAGCAAAGGCGTTTGATGAGACATTGAAGAAATTGTTGGAAGGATAGCTGAAAATAAGAGAGGCGGTAATACTCTATTTATAATAGTAAAATTAGGTTTTAATTTCTATTCCAACCTTGAGCATAAAACATAGAAACTATTGGTCAAATTGGTAATAAATATCCCAGATATATTTTATTTTTTTGACAAAAATGGGTCTTTTAAATTTTTTCCTTTTATATCTCTCTCTGTATTGGCAAACATATTTTTCTTCTTCTCTCCTTAAATATTTCTTTCCACTGAAAATTGGATCTTCTTGAAGCGTGTGTTTTTTTCCGCAAAAAAATTTAGATAATTTGATTAATTCTCTAGCTTCATGATTTTTATCTAACTAGTATTTACATATTTTTGAATGTCCATTTCTATTGAATTTTTGCTCAACTTATATTTACTATGCAACATATATATTGCTATATATTTACAGCTCATCTATTATCTTATCTCTTTTTATATCTTAACTAGTAAAACTACCTGCGCTTCGCGCCGGAATTTAATATCATAGAATTTATAAAATAATACTTAAAACCTATCAGTCATTAAAACTCTTACATACAAGATTACGTAGTAACAAACATTAATAATGTAAAGGAAAATGAAAATTATTACATTTTATCATTTATCCTTAATAACATAAGCATAAATTAATGACTGTAAAAATACATACCATGTAACATAAGCAATGGTGTCTGTGAACCACTCAACATGAGCAAAGTACACAAATATTTAATTGTGAAGAAAAAGAAGAAGAGGAAGAAAAAGTTCAGAATTTTCGTTGTTTTAAAATGAGAGGAAATCTCTCTATTTATAGACAACAAAGGGTAGTGTAAACAAATATTTATTGTGCCTTATCGGAAAGGTCACAACTTTTCATAAAAGTCACAACTCTTCGGAAAGGGCACAACCTTTCATAGAAGTCACAATTTTTCATAAAAGTCGCAACTCTTCATTAAAGTCACAACTTTTCATAAAAGTCGACACTTTTCATTAAAGTCGACACTTTTCATTAAAGTCCCAACTTTTCATAAAAGTCACAACTTTTCATAAATTTCACAACTTTTCATGAAAGGGAAGGCTAGTTTTGTAAATAAATAAGTTAAAAGGGAATTCTGGTTTGTGGTGGCGCCACGTAGGCGGGCCTAAGGTTCTCTTTTATTTATATATATATGATTCTATATATATAAATATATTAATAAATTATCATACTCTTTAAAGTCAACATTATATACGATAAATTTATATAAGCTCATTCATCTCATTTGACTTTAAAAAACACATCTATATTTTCTAATATATGAAATTTTTATACATTTCAAATATATTTGTTTATTTACTTATTTATTTTATCGTATGATAAATATATTACTATTAAATTTGTTTCATACATGTTATAGGCGTATATATGGTGTGCCTTGTATTTTTACCCTCTTTCTCAAATAAATGGAAGTCTTTCTTATCATCATTTTCTATAGAAAATAAATGAATAAAATATCCTCAATTACTTTTCCAAAACTGAGGTTCAGGACTATCTTCGGATAGGCTCTGACAGGTGCTTAATACCTCTCCCTCGAGTAGCAAAAATCCTTACCTAGAATTTCACTGGTTTCACAAATTAAAACATAGTTTACATTTACGTTTAAAAAAAATTATTTTCCTAATCTGTTCCTTAAAATTAGGAGGCGACTCTAAACAATTTTCAAATTAGAGGCATGTTCATTTTATGTGGTGAACTATTGCAATCACTATTGAAAATGGGGTGCGATAATTAGCAGCTTGAATATCTATAGTTGATTTACAATATTTTTCAAATGGATTATCTTTTGAACCTCTAGTTTATCATATATTAGTATGTAATTTGTTTTGCACGCCCTTGATGTTGGTATAGCCTTTGGCGCAATGGAAGGACTAAGGAGTCTTCAAAAGTGTTAATGAGGTTGAGAGTTCGAATTCCGTTATATTTTATTTTTTTATTCGTCAAACTCACTTTCATATAATTCACACACCCCTTTACAATGAAATTTTGTGGATTCACCTAATCTCACTAGTTCACCTTTCTTTTTAACTATTTTTTAATTACCTGTCTCCCACGGTCACTCACTTAGACCAAATTTATATTTTACTTTATTATTTAGGAGTCATTAGATACTACTTATTTAATAATTATTTTATTCATTTCAATTTACGTGGTATCATTAAAATTTTGAGAGTCTACTCAATTTTAAATCAATTTTTATGTCTTTGAAATATTTAAATTGACAATTTTTGTGATTTATTTTTTTATGTAGTTTTCAAATATATAAATTTAATTTTTTTTAAAAAAACTTAAGCTTCTATTTCCAAATTCATGATGAAAATTTAAAATTTTGAATCTCAAAATTTTAATCATGTCACACAAATTGAGACAGAGAAAATACTAAAGTTAACTGAAACTTTAATTTGAATATTTATTTGTATTAAATATAAAATAATATTCCCAATGAGTTTCAACTAAATGAACTAGAAGAAGAAGATATACATAATTACACTTTTTCATTTTCTCCTAATGTCACGAACCAAAGTATACCCAAGACATGACATAACATATAAAACCCCAAGAGGCCCTACGCAATCCACTTGACACACATACAAAAAAATAAAATAGACAAATGTAGAATCGAAGTAAAAAGTCTCATGTAATAGAATAGTTTGACATAAAAGCAGAAGTCTAATCATAGTCTTGACAAGTCAATATAAAACATCAAAAGTACTGGTTGGGACATAATCCATACACCATGTACAACATATGAAAACTAAAGACATATTAAAACATAGTAAAGGTGACATGGTCCTCGAAACATGATGACTCACCAAGCCTTCACGGTCAAGCAATCAACTAGCCACGAGAGGGAGTAGGAGAAGCGTACATTATAACACAATGTAGGCACAAGTATGCATAGTGCATGAAATGTACAAAGTATGGAAAAATGCATGAAAACATGAAACATGAGCATATGAGAAAGTTAGAACATGATATGCATGACCAAGCTAGATCATAGTAAAAGCCTTTAAAAGAACCATAAGTCATGAACATGGTCAATGAATCTTAAAACGTAATAAAAGCTTCATAAAATTCTTTGAAAGAAACTTTAGTTCATTTTGTGGAAAATTAGCTTTAACTGACAATACACCATGCGAGCTATAACACGGAATCTGATGTAAATCTTACACCAAAAAGAGAGAGTCTACTTGCCAAGGTAGAACTTTGTATCATTCATTCATATGTTATTTATGGATCCACTAGCTAGGTCATTGAAGACAATCCTACGGGGCACGTAGTTTTAAACTAGAGGTTGCTACTAAAAACTACCCTATTTGAGTCTCCGCATCAAGTTCACTCGATGTTAAGTTAAATCCCAACGGAATAGACAAAGTCAATTATCAAAGCATAGCATTAGGATAGGAAATGATCACTCATGTGTGAGAAAACCTTTCAGTAAATCATGATTTCTTAATATGTGATAAAACCTTTCACAATTTCTTTGATGCTTATATTTAAACAACCTTAGATTATGAACATCTTTTAAATCATATTCATATATTCATTAATTCATATCTACATAGATTCATAGTTAAAATTATAAATAATGCATGAGTCTACATAAAATAAATTGAAAAATATGTGATTGAATCTAAACATGCATAGGAACATTGAATTTGAACAATTAAATCAAAATCAAATAAGACCCATGGAGATCGCATGAACCCTAATCAAAATTAGGTGAAATTGAATTGGAACTTGGAGATTTTTTGGGACCCAATGGATTAATGAAATCCATTGGTTAATTCCCACATACCTTGATAATCAAGGCCCAAAAGCAATGAAGAAAAAGAATACTTGAAGCTTGAAATCCTAACTTTCTTCCTTAAGCTTGAGAGAGAATGTAACACCCCAGAAAGTTTTTTTGATCTAAGATTTGAACCGTCCTTTGTTGTGAGTAGGATTTTACTAAGGAATTTAAAATTTCTTAAGTATTAATGTCATGTTACTAGATGTAGCACCTTGAGTTTCAAAAAGAACTAAATTGGAAATTGCAAAAATCTGAAATTTGGAGAGTTAAGTTAAGTATGAGTTATGGGTCAACTTAAAACGACCATAACTCCTAGATCAGGATGATTTAGGTGTTCTATCAGATACCGTAGGAAAGATCTTTGAATTATCTTTCCAAATCCACCGAGTTTGCTCTGTTTCGAATTTGTATGAGGGAGATATGTGCATTCGAAGTTGGGTTGTCTAGATAAGGAAAGTCAAAACCGGATTTTAGAGGGGTACTTTGGTCTTTTCCTTACAAAATAAGATTTAATTCGTTTTTTGTGAGGTTTTAAGGGTTTAATCCTATTAGGTTCAGTTTTATAATCCTAAAAGTAGCCTAGGGTTTTAGTTGAAAGTTCAAGAAGAGAAAAGAGGAGAGGATCAAGCGTTCGTAGAGATTATTGCGTCTTGTTGCGGATTTTCGCCATGGGTTTAATCCCTAAGAGGTATGTAAGCTTCCATAGTGTTGGGTTTGTTCACCCACACGCCAATCATGTTATTTTCAGCGCAATTTCGTTCTTAGAGTTGAAAGATTAGAGTTCTTGATGAGTTATTGATAGGTGTTCTTGAAGTTCATTCTAAATCTTGTTTTTTTGGGGTTTTGATGATTTATTGAGATTAATGTGAGTGTTTTTAAGGATGTATTGAGTAGATTAGAGTGTACTTATGTTAAGTAATTGAATCCAAGTGATTGGGAAAGAAACCATTCGATTCTAGGTGAAATAGGGTGAGAAAACGAGCAAAGAATTTCGTCGGGTCTTCTGGGTTGGAGCCTGGCGCATCGCGCCAGCCAGAGCGCCCCAAAGTATGCTCTGAAGTTTAGGGGCTGGCCCTCTGTGCCACTCATAGCCCCAGGGTCTTCTACCCCTGCCAGTTTGCAATCGGTTGCTCCGTTTGAGTTCTTTCGAAGGGTACCTTCACTCTTTTTCGATTCTAACTACTCTAAGCTACTTCTAAACACCAAAAATAATTCCTAACATGATCATAACCTTGAATTCATAATTCAAATTCAAGGTAGAGTTGAGAGTTAAGTTTTGAGAATTCTTTCGAACATTCTAAGAAAGTCCCTTTGAGTTCTTTTGAGGAGTCTTCTACAACTTCTAGTAACTTGTTTCAAGACTCGAGTAAGTGAGCATGAAAGTGAGGAGAATGTATTCATGAGTCTAAACTATCATCTATATCTTTCATATCATGAACCATAACTCTTGAATTCATAATTCACATTCAAGAGAAAGTTAAGAGTAGAGTTCAATAAAGCCTTTGAGTTCAACTTGAATCCTTTGAGATCAACTATCCATTTGAACTAAGTTTTTAGGAAGTAATTCAGAGAATGAGAAGGGTCGTATACATCAGTTCCATATTGTTATGTAGATCATCGAGTTGAGTTGTTTCATGCCCATAACTCCGCATGAACATCGTAAGTTGAGTATCCTTTAGAGAAGTGGTATCTTCAAGTTCTAAGCCTTTAAGTGTTGAGTTCCTAATCCCTTTTGATAAGTATCTTTGAGTCCTTGAGTTGAATATTTCATGCCCATAATTCCGCATGAACACTATAAGTCAATCAGTCTATGAGATGAGAAGTACCTTTGAGTCCTTGAGTTGAGTAGTTCATGCTCATAATTCCACATAAGCCCTCTGAGTTGAGCATTCTGGAAATGAGTACTATCATTGAAGTTCTTGAGTTCCAAGTATTTGAGTCTATCTATGGTAATTGAAAACCTTGCATTGAATCGTCCATGTCCATAATTCGGCATGAACCATATTTTAAGAAGTCTTATACAAATGTTTAAACTTTGTTTTAAGACTTAAGTTTTGAAGTTGAGTAAAGAGTAAGAGTAAAGTTCATTTTCTTTAAAATAATATATGGGAACTAAGTATTCCCAAGAGTAAATATTTTCACATTTAAGGTGAGAGGAAACTGAGATTTCCAAAAGAGTTTTGAGCAAGAAAGGGAACATCGATTCCAAGAGAGCTTTTAAGCTAAGTTTTGAGTAATTATTTCAAACCAAAGAAAGAAATTATTTTAAAAACATATGAGCTAAGTATATTTTTGGGAATAGTATTGAGCACCGATATGGGGATGCGAGTTCATATTAACTCAAGTCTCCATAAACCATGTAGCCATCATGGGTATTAATGGGTCATACTTTTTAGATGATCACATAAGTTAAGCTAGTGGATCCACTAAGTTAAGTAGTTCTATATGACGGCAAAGTATAGGACAGTCTGACAGCGTGATGGTAAGAACGTTGTATCACCACTTAGGCTCATAGTGGTGGTTGTCGGTTAGAGAATCTCCCACATAAACTACATTACTTTATTATATAAGTAAAGTTGAGTTTCTTATTGCATTTTTTTTAACGAACTAAGTTATTTTTACTGTTTTATAAAGCTTTCCATATATTGCATGTGTATTGTTGCTTTATATTGAGTTGAGTACCCATAGTCGAATATCATATCTTTGAGTTGAGTATCTAATCTCTGAGTTGAGTATCTTTTTCTTGAATACTTCTAAGTTGAGTAAGTTGAGTAGTTTTGAGTATCTTTGAGTATTCCTTGAGTTGAGTAAGTTTGAAAAGAGGTAAGTATGTTTCCATTTTTATCAAGTTCAAGCTTATGTTATGCTTTAGAATTCCCCTTACATGCTCGTACATTCCACGTACTGAGCCATTTGGCCTGCATCTTCTCATGATACAGACACAAGTATTCAGGATCATCAACAGGAGCTTCATTGATACATCCGAGAGTTCAAGTTAGCTATGGTGAGCCTCCTTGCTTCCGGATGATTTCATTTACCTTTCAGTTATATCAGTTGTTAGGATGTCGTGGGTCTTGTCCCGACTTCCATTTTTATCAATTAGAGGCTTCATAGATAGTCAGTATAGTTGAGAAGTCAAATGTTTTAAAGACTTAAGTTGTCTATTTTATGGCGAGTTGAATAATTTATTTTATTCAAATTTTTCTTTTGAGTTAAAGCTTTCTATTTAAGTTTCATGAATATTTATTCAGTTTTTAAGCTTTGTATGCTTGAGTTAGTCTTCTGCTTGAAGTCAGCCAGGATGAGGTTCGCTTGGGGATCAACAATGGTTCTCGAGTGCCGGCCAAGTTCAGGGTGTAGGCTCGGGTCGTGACAGAGAATTGGGGAGGATGAACTTGGATGAGAATTGGGGATTTGAGAGAATGAAAGTGTTTTGGTAGAATTAGATATTGAAAGGTAGTTATAGGTCTTAGAATTTAGGTCAAACCGGCATAATATAGGTATTAAATGCATAGGAAAAGACATAAATACCCTTAAGAATTACTGCTGGATGGCTTCTACGATCCGTAAGACATCATGCGATCCGTACTAGTCAACCGTAGAACCAACTTCAGAAATCCAAAATTCCTTCAACTTTCCACGAAACCAATCTACGATTCCTTAAATGATGCACATATTTTTTTATTTTAAAAACAATTTTACATGTGGCTTATTCAAACATGTTATTGAACTTCTCTTCTTACATTTTTCAAAAAAAAATTATCTTAAAAGTTTTCTCCAAAAATATTAACGTCAATCTAAGTTTTGAAGGTATAATTATTATTTTTAAAAAAGTATGTGTTTAATATTATTGTTCTTCTTTCTAAAGGTGATTCATTTCACAGATTTTGCATTCAACTTAATTATTATCCACGTGATATTCCAAATGAGGATTTATAGAGATCGAGTTTTATTGATTTATTTAACTTAATTCAATTTTATTATTTTTAATTTCAAAACGAAAAATAGTTTTTTTTGCGTACTATTGTTGAAATACGTCACAATAGGTGAAATTGCATTAAACTTACATCAAATTCATTTTATTTAATTGATTATAAGTGTTTGCATATGAATATTATGTATGTTGGTAAATATCTAAACACAAGTTCAATTAAATTTAACATTACATAACTCAAGGGAGTTAGCTGAGCACCTTTACAACAAGTTTTTGCAACTCATTATGTATTTTTTTTTGCATGTAGTAGAGAGTATTATTGAAGAGAAAACTATAACCAACGTACTTGATATCTTTTTAAAAACCATATTTTTTTTCACCCAAAAAATCACTAATTGACTGACCCACAAAAAAAGGGAAAAAGTTGTGTTTTGTTATATCATTGTTCTTCTTATATAGGTGTTGATCTAAAGTAGAGTCATGACTGAATATAGTCATCTACTTCAAAATAATTTTTTTTTTTATTTTCAAGAAACTTATTTTCTTACCAGACCTATAGTAAAAAGATTGAAAAACATTTCATATCAAACAAAAGTAACTAGAGGAAATGAAGGATCCACTATTTTGATCGAAAAACTACAATAACATTACATTTACATGAGGAAAAAACAATAAAACAAAGAAACCAACAACAAAAAGGGGGAGAAAATCTGAGACTTGACTATTCTTCACAGGGGCGGAGCTACAACCTATTAAGAGTGTGCAAGTAAACACCCTTAGTTAGAAAATTATGTTGTTTATGTAAGTTGAAATCATATATATATAAATAAGAGAAATGTTCACAAATAGCCATTATAATAAACTTAATTATGCTCCATAGCTATAGTTTGCATATTTACGGGTTGTAGCTATAGTTTAAGCTGCCTCATTTGTATAATTCGGGGATTTGTATAATTCGCAGGTTTGTATAATTCGCGGGTACATTTGTATAATTCAGTTATTTTTGTATAAACTCGAAATAACGAATTTATACAATTACAAACATCAGAAGTGCAAATAGTTATACAAATTATATTATACAAATT
>JAJOOO010009090.1:0-37157 GCA_029582685.1 Solanum piurae | reverse complement strand
GATCATACTTTTTAGATGACTCCTTAAGATGCTTTTAGCATAGACTAGTGGATCCACTAAGTTAAGCGTTCTATATGACGGTAAAGTATAGGACAGTTCTGGCAGCGTGGGCAAGACGTTGTATCACCACTTAGGCTCATAGTGGTGGTTGTCGATTAGAGAATCTCCCACAGAAACTATATTATTTTATTATATGAGTAAAGTTGGGTTTGTTATTGCATTTACTTAACGAACTAAAGTTGCTTGTACTGTTTTACAAAGCTTTTCATAATATTGCATGTGTTTCATTGCTTTATTTTGAGTTAAGTATTCATGAGTTGAGAAGAGCCAAGGTAAGTGTTTCTTTCAGAATCTTTTCAAGCCTATGTATTGTTTAGCTTTCCAACTCGCATACTCGTACATTCAATGTACTGATGCCAGTTGGCCTGCATCATCTTATGATGCAGACTCAGGTAACCAGGATCAGCATCCAACACCTCGTTGATCCAGCTTGAGCATTCAGAGTCTATTGGTGAGCCTCATTGCATTTCGGAGAACTTTTTTATTTGCTTTCTAGTCTTTCAGATGTTAGGATGATCGGGGGTCCTGTCCCGACATCCCTCTTTGTTTTAGAGGCTTCATAGACAATTAGTAGTTCAGTTGTCTTTACATTATCATTCAGATGTTATTTAAAGGTTGAGTTGCCATTTTGGCTAAACTATTATTTCTTAAGTTATGCATGAGTTATATTTTCTTATGTTTAAGTCTTCCGTTGAGTTAAGTAAGTCAGGCCAAGGGTTCGCTTGGGGCCAGCAATGGTCTTCGAGTGCCAGCCACGTCCAGGGTGTAGGCTCGGGCCGGGCGTGACAATATCAAAATAAATATTTTTATGTATAAAATAAAATTTTAAAATTATATATATAATGTCAGGTTGGTTTGGTCTCGGGTTGGTTTTTTTAGTTAAAACCAAACCAACCCAAATATAGTCGGGTTTTTTTTTCAATACCAAATCAAGTCAAATCAAACCACTAGTCTGATTTTTTTTCGATTTGACTCAATTTGCGGTTTGATTCGGTTTTCGGTTCGATTTTGTACACTCCTACTTGGGTATATGTGGGATATGATTGTCTTTTGGCATAATCACAAGTCCAAATTTTATTTAGGTATAAAGGAATTTTGTGGTTGCTATATTAACCATCCAAATAATTATTGACAACCCTCCTTGTTTGACCCCAAAAACATGATAGGCACATAACATATAGTTTATACTACATTGTTTCTTCTAGTATTCATATCAGTGACATTACTTCACGGAAAAACAACATAAAAATCAAGAATTAATAATAATGAATCGAATATAAGAATGTTATCACATATTTATCATTTTTCTGTATATATACTTTTTATTTTTATTCATTCTACTTAATATAAGTGTTGCTCCCAATCAATGAAAGTTTATGAAGGTTAAAATAATATTAACATCAAAATAAGCACTGACTTGTCAGTTGTCATAATCGAATTGCTCGTCCATATTCTTAAAATTTGATAGCCTTATCATTACCCCGTCCCCATTTCATAATTAAAATATTAAAAAATTTCACCTATATAAGTTTTTGTCAGAGTATAATAAATTAATGATCCACCATAGTCATAGTGTACTTTAAATGTTAAAGGTGAGGCCTCAGAGATAGAACCATACATACACATAATATTACAAATGTAAAATTATTACATTAAATCTATATATGAATAAGGAAAGCAACAAAAACTAAAACATCCAATGGATATTAAAATAACAAATCATATCTCACATAAAAATAGTTATTAGAACTTTGTGAAATCTACAGTATATGTATAAATTAATGTGAAAACTGTTGAATGCAACTCAATTTTATTGTTTTTTAGTGTTATTTTTGTAGGAGTATGAGCATCAGTTTTAAGTGTGGATGGAAAGATCGCTTTTCTTGTGCTACTTTATTTGATAGTTAATAACCTGTCTCAATTTTGCTTTGTGCATCAGTTTTATTCTGAGGAATGTAGTTTGAATTGGGAAATATTTGTTAAAAATAAAAATAAAATAGGCTTTAATTTTGTTTTTATTCTTTTTAGTAGTAGTAAGGGAGAAATATAAGGAATAGGGCGGTTTATCGGGCGGATCGGATGGATAATTTTACTTAACAGTTTGGTCTATCGAATATCAATTTTTAAATATACTAATTCGCTAGCCAATCAATAAGATATGGATTGATTTAATATCGAACGATGTATCGCTTAAGTATCTTCTTTTTTTGAACCACAGACCAGCTCCATTCTTTCAAGTTTCAACCGTAGCAATTGATGAGAATAAAAGATTAAACAGACTATACAAATCATATCATTATCTGCAAGATCTTCATAAAGCTCACATATAGTCTTGTCATTTATTTATTCAACTGAGCATGAAGTGAAGAAGAACAGTAAGAAAACTAGTACATATAATAATAAAAATAGAAAATTAAATGGGCTTTCTAGAAAATTATAGTAGAAAGGTTTAGCCTTTAGGTTTAATAATTAATATTATATATTCTTTGGTAGTTTATAAATCTCGGGTAAAAAACTAAAAGTATAAATATGATAATTCTTTAACGGGTTAACAGTTTAATGAATAAGAAAATTGAGTAATTCATCCCTCCACTAATTAGCCGTTAATTATAAGTTATTAATTTGTTCACCAACTGTTTATCGTCATAACTTAATATCAATAAGTCAATAAGTCAATTTTGTGGTTGGCTTATCGCTCACGGTTCGATTTTGAACATTAATGATAAAAAGACCAGTTTGACTTATCTAATACTAGCATTAGGGGTGTACATGACCGGGTTGCTTTGGGTTTTTCAAATATCAAACCAAATTATTTGTGTAAAAAAATTAAATTTATAAACCAAACCAATCTAATAAAATTCGGATTTGTTTGGATTTTTCAACGTCGGGTTGGTTTGGGTTTTTCAAATACCAAACCAAACCATTGTGTCGAATTTTTAAATTTATAAATCAAACCAAACTAATAAACCTCGGAAATTTTCGGTAAAGTTTGCATGCAAACATATAATTAACTTGTGCTCCAAATATTTCTTTAGTCCAACCAAAATACAATTATCTAAGGTGTTTCTTAAAAAAATAACACAAAATATGAGATTAGTACTGATGACACAAAAATATTCAATAAAAAAAAAATAATGAAATCATCATATAAAATAAATATTGCAAAGTCATAATGAAAATGATCATAATTTAAAAGTACTAAATCATGCTAAAATAAGTTTAATAAGTATTAGTTACATTACTAAATATTTAAGGAAAAATAAAATTAGATTATGTATTTTAATTGTCTAAACCAATGTAAAACTAAAGAACAAATATTCAATATTATTGTCATTCTTAGTGTTGAATTGATTTTCTTTTTGCATTAGTATTAATTTGATTTTGATTTAGGTTTTATTATAATTATCAACATCTATGAACTATAATCTTTATTGGACTATTCCAAATTCTAAGTTTTAAACTTGAAATAATATATTAAAAGATAAAAACTATGAAATAGTATAAGAAATATTTTAAAATTATATCAAAGTAAATATTTTTATGTATAAAATAAAATTTTAAAATTACATATATAATGTCGGGTTGGTTTGGTCTCGGGTTGATTTTTTTTAGTTAAAACCAAACTAACTCAAATATAGTCGGGGGGTTTTCCCAATACCAAACCAAGTCAAACCAAACCACTAGTCGGATTTTTTTCCGGGTTGACTCGATTTGCGGTTTGGTTCGATTTTGTACACCCCTAACTAGCATATTTAGGTCCGATCTTGAGTAATATTTTTATGAGTGTGTAAGTGTTAAATAAAATAAGAAATTTTCTGACACTAAACTCAGGATAGTAACTCTATATATAGTTTGTTCTTATTTATAGTTCGCGATGATCTTGTATGTCTTAAAAATATAATTGGTATATCTTGATTGAGACTTTTGCTATAAAAGGTGGAGATTTCTTGTATATATATTTCATGTTTTGCATCATAATAATATGTGATGCTCTGTTGAAAATATGATAATAGGTTTTCTTTGATATGTATTGTGAATTTTAACCTACTTAGATATTGTTATGACTAGTTAGTTAGCCCTTTGAGCTTATGATTTTCATTTGGTAGCCATATTTTTGTCTTGATCTATTTGTTGAATTCTTAATTTTTGCACCCCGCTTTTTCAAGTATTGTAGCTTAGATTGTGTTATAATTATATAATCTGAACAAAAGAGATGGTCGAGTGTAATGATATCAATGATAGTTGATAAGTGATGACATGACCCTCTTTGAATTAATGTGACATGAAAAAATTTCCTTTAGATTTTTAAAAAAAGTGATGATTGAAATGTTGTTCACATATGAGTATCACTTGTGAAAATAATTGATGCAGTGATGGATCAGAATAAGGAGAAGAAAATAATGGGTGATGAAGTCTAAAAAGAGCAAGGTGCTTAGAAGTGCAAATCTCTATTTCCTCCGTCTCAATTTATGTGACACTTTTCGAATTTCGATATTTAAACAAATCTTTCTTTGACTATAAGTTTTTCATATATCTTTTAATTATTTTGAATTGTCAATTATTGTGACTTATAGTACTTTTTACATAGTTTACAAATATATAAATTTCATTTAAAAAAAAATTGATGATTCCACGCGCAAATTTCCAATCAACTTAAACTTTTTGACTCTCAAAAAACGAGAAGTGTCACATAAATTGAGACAGAGGAAATATTATATAGTCGTCTCATTTATCCCCTAGCTAACTTTATAACGTGTTAAAATCCTATTTTGATTCTGTTAGAGCACATTTGATTAATAGAGATGTACATAATTGACGAACCTATGCTTCTTTGTGAATGCATTATGAATTCTTTTGTGAATGCAACAAATTTATATTTGATGTGTCCTCAAATTACATTAGTTTTTTTTTATTTGAATGTGTAGACAATTTATTTCTGTGAGAAGTTATTTCATTATAGATAAGAAATGGTATTGGCTTTCTTTGACGGAATATGTAAGCAAACTTAAATTTGAGGAGTCGGAATACGTCTCTTAGTTTAGGAGGCTAAAAGTTTGTTGTTTGATTGTGGTGTATATCTTGCATTATAAGTAGGAAGTTTACTTGATATTGTGAGTTGTTATATAACCTAATTATTTGTATCAACCAAAATAATAGTATTCCTAAGCTTGATTTATTGAGATGAATTTTAATGTTGGGACGAGTAAAAGTCTAAGTGTGGGTAATAATGTTAGGATAAAATGCACATATTTAGCCATTAATTACCACACATTTATAATTATCATTTGAGTAGTTATGTTTTGTCCTTGGTATTATATTTTTTTATATGCTGGAATAAAACATGTAAAGATGAAAAAACTTTAAACAAAACTGAATAAAAAGTGGGGGAAAACGAAAGAAGGAGAAAATATTATTGAAACAAAGGAGGACACTAAGTTAATTTGGTCCACCAAATGAAGACAAGATACACTTCGCAAACCATCAGAAACCTGAAAGTAGAATCAGCAAAATGAGTAAATGTTCCAAAGGTTTTTGGCAGATTAGCACATTTACCAGGTCAGTATTCCAATGTTTAGTCATCTCTTTAACTTTGACAAAATCAGTAGGAAAAGAAAAGGGAACATTAGACTAAGGTAACTGGGCCTCACCTTCCAAAGCATTTAATAGAAACTTAACAGGAATGTACTCAACAAATACACCAATGATGGTGCAATATCATAGAATTCTCCAACTTTCAAGCATGATCCTATAATACAGGTTCTTATGGTCAACTTAGAAGAGCCATACAAAACCATAATTTCCTTGGCTTTCTTCTTGATGAAACAACCAAGAAAGGGAAATATAGAGATGGAATGTCGAATGATGTCAGCATCTCACCTGCAATGTTCCTCTAATCAATGAAAGGGAGAAACAAGAGTACTGCATATTAAGCTCGGTTTGATTGCGCATAATTCTGATTAGCAAATGATGTTGTCAGTTTAAAAGCTTTAATCAGAATGTTGCTTCTGCATTAAGAGACAAGAACAGAGAAGGCTGAATCCTGTAAACACCTCCCAACTCCTTTACAAGAACTTCAGGGTTCTCTAGAGAATATGAAATATTAGACATACATAAAAAGAGAGGCACAAAACCAGAAGGAATTTGTCTGTAAAAGCATCTGGTACCTTGATCATAGTTAAAGTTCAGCATGCCAAACTCTGCTATACCTAAATCCAGTAGTAATATCAGCTTAATCATGTTGCAGAGGCAGTTTCCTGGATTCTATGGCCATTTCACCGCCTTAACTAGGACAAAAAGAAGCTCTGTTAGGTTGCTAAGATCCGACTTCCAAGTATATCAGTCTTCAGATTTCACCCTTACTTATATGAGGCCGCAGACATTAAATAAAAATCTTCTTTAAGCAATTCTCTTATATGCACTGAGGAAAGCATTGTCAAAACATCACTCTACAGCAATTGTTCAGTTGGAGATATCCTAACATATGTCCAGGTCACACAATGAAGCTCAACTCGCCAGTTTCCTTTCCAAGGAAAACTCTTCAAGTTAGTTCAAGGTTTATTCCTTTTCATGACTTTCCAAGATTTCTTTTTCCTTTTCCACCTTAACAGTGCCATCTTGTCACATTTCAACTTTCGATATTCTTGGCGATGCTTTAGCCACAAAGGGTAGTCCTTTCCTTGCTTGCACTCGATAAAATCAGCTAAGTCATCCAAATCAGGGACTTGTTCAGCTAGTGATCTGCACTGGAGAAATATCTTCCCATTGGTTGTTTCCTCCGTCTCCTCTTCCACTGCTTCCACATTTTCTTCATTATAAACCTCAGAAGTGCTTATCGCTGAGCTATCTCCCTTCCTTCTATGTTTATCAGTCAAAGAATAAGGTAAGCAGGAAGGGTAAAGGAGGGAGGTGAGGTAAGTATGAATAAGATAACAATGAAGTACAAAATCTTAACCTGCAACAGCTAGAACTTCAATTTTAAGAAAATAAAAAATCTAGAAATTCCGTATAAATTTCCAGAAGACTAAACAACTCCTAGAAAGGCACAAGAACAAATTACAAGTGCTAACATGACTAACACATATTCTCAACTACTAACTATCTCCTATATAGATCTTGTTCTTCCATTGTGCACTACCTTTTGCTAAGTCTGCATGGATCCGAAGAAATTGTAGGTTCTTCAAGACATTTATCTTCCAAGTCATTTGTTATAGGTATTTTCCAAGTGGTCCCTCTTAACACCTTCCTCACCAAGATTTCATATCTACGGACTGGTGCATCTACGATCAGTGCAGGACATGACTAAACCATATCAAGCAACCTTCTATCATTTTATCCTCGATGTGTGCTACTTGAACTTTCTCGCAAATGTGGTCATTTCTAATCTTGTCTAATTTTGTATGACCACACATTCATCTTAGCATTTGAATCTCTACGACACTCATCTTGTGGATGTGTTGGACTTAAGCGGCCCAACATTCCCTCCCGTATAACATCCAGTATAATACTAGCTTGGTACCATAATACCAGACAAAAAATACAACTAGATGTACAAGAGATAAAAATTTAACCTAAAATACATGTCATCAGTTTCATATGGTTGTAATGTTAGGCTATTTTTTACCTTTAAGTCCCACTATTTCACGTTTATGAGGAAAATATCCCGTGGGATCAATATTGTTAAAAGCACTGAAGCGCTCGCTTTAAGTGAGAAGTGAAGAGAGGCACGCTTTAATGCCTTGAAGCAAAGCGGTTGTGAAGAATCGTGCGCTTCGTCCCAAAAGCGAAGCCTGCCTTTTATAAAATCAAGAAAAAAACTCGCTTAAATGAGATAAGCTCTAGCTAGGGTTTTTTTATATTTCTGTAAGCTTTTTTTTTAATTTCTGTAAAATTACTTGCGCACATCTTTCCAATTATTTTCCCTCCTTGGTCGATTGCTGCGACATGTTAGTTCTCGTCTCTTCTTCCCTTTCGGTTTCTTTACAGTGTTGCATATGTTTCTCTTCTTCTCTTCCTGGTAACTAGGGTTTGTTTTCTTCAATTTTCTGTTTGTAATGCTACTTAAGTAGCGTTACTGTTGGAATAATAATTCAAAGTTGGAGTAGGAATCCTAAATTGTTTAGGATTTGTTATTTATCGTATTTACTTATTTATGTTTAATTAGGATTTGTTAGTTAGCGAGATTCCTAGTCCTAATTTAATTTGGTTTTTACTTTTATGAATAGGGATGTTACTAGTTATTTTCAATATATTGAAATATATAAAAAAAAATACAAGAGTTTATAAATAAAATATCCTTCAATTTGGTATGAGAACTTCTACGATCATAGTAGAAGATCTTAGAGTTTCCACTGTCTATGACTCATATATGCCGCCCCTCTGGCCAATGATTATGTCGAAAAACGTCGGACGAATGATATATGCATGAAAACATCCTAAAAGAAAAGACTTACGAAAATATTGCAAATTTTAAGAAGTGCAACCAAGCACAAGAGGAAGAAACTCTTCTCTAAATTAAAAGTTAGAGAAAATCAAAAAAAAAAAAAGAGTTGATGGAAAGGGCATTAACGAGAGTTGGAGACATGCTCCAACTCCAAAAACAAAACATAAAGAAAAGGAGTTGATGGAAAGGGCATCAACGAGAGTTGGAGAGAGAGTGCTCCAACACCCAACAAAAAAAAAGATGGTGGGAGGGCATCAACCTTCGAAGTTGGAGAGAAGTGCTCCAACACAACCAAGAGAAACAATATCCTGAGTTGGAGAGGAAGTGTTCCAACACTTGGAAGTTGGAGAGAAGTGCTCCAACACAACCAAAAAAAATATATCGTCAGTTGGAGAGAGGAAGTGCTCCAACACTTGGAAGTTGGAGAGAAGGTGCTCCAGCACAACCAAAAAAATAAATATAAATGAGAATTGAAGAGAAGTACTCCAACAATTGAAGATTGAAAAGAAATACTCCAACAATTGAAAGATTGAAGAAAAGTACTCCAACGTTTAAAGATTGAAGAGAGTACTCCAATACAACAACAATGACAAGAAGAAAAAAGCAACGGTATACAACTTAAGATTACGGGAGAATGTTGGAATAATAGTTCAAAGTTGGAGTCGGAATCCTAAATTGTTTAGGATTTGTTATTTATGGTATTTACTTATTTCTGTTTAATTAGGATTTGTTAGTTAGAGAGATTCCTAGTACTAGTTTAATTTGGTTTTTACTTTTATAAATATGGATGTTACTACTTATTTTCAATACACAAAAATGTACAAGAAAAAAAATACAAGAGTTTATAAATAAAATATTTTCCTTCAATTAGTTCTTTGTTCTTTTTTCTTCTGATTTGAGGTTCTCCGTTACTGCTCTGTTTGTAATATGTATGCTCTGTTTTTTGCTTTTTTGTTTTGCTGGCTGGCTGCTGCTCTATTCTGTCTTTCTATTTTTTTTACTTTGTTTTTTTTGTTGTTCTACGACAAGTTATGACTGAGTTATGTATTTACTTTATATGTTTACTTTTTAATCTAAGAATATGTTACCTCTATTCAGTTCTTGATTATTTATCTATGAATATTTAATATTTTTTATTTTTATACTAAATAACGCTTTATTTGAAAAAAGTGTGTGCTTCGCTTCACACTTCTCGCTTCTATGAAGCGAGCCCTCATCGCTTTTTTCCGCTTCTCGCTTCCCGGAACACTGTGTGGGATTAAGTTGTTTCATAGTAACACAACTTTGAGAAAGATAATTCTATGCTATATGATCTCAGTATCCCTTTGAAATTCGTCTCTCATCCAAATTTGTGTTTGTCTTAGTTAATTGGCTTATCACTGATTGATGGTTGTAGCTCTTATACAAAGATAACTCTTAACAAAGTTAATTTGAATAAAAGATGTCTAGCTCATGACTGGAACAACTATAATCCTAACAAATAAAAGTTTTAAAAACTAAAAGGAAAATTTTAGCACATGTCTGTTCCAGAAAAGATTATCTGCTCACGAAAATAGATGGAAACCACATTAAAGCTAACACACCAACACTTTTAAAGTAGTATCAGTTTTCCACAGTAAATAATGCTAGAGAAAATAAGGAATTATAAGGAATATGATCAACACACAAGTTAGGTATCAAAAGGCAGGATCGAATCGAGTTCAATACATCAGAAAATCTACCTAATGCATAAATCTAATGGCAATATAGGTAAGGCAGATTTTGGGACAGAAAGTGTGGACAATATGTCCATAAAGTTTAAAGTTCAATAGAGAGAGATAGTTAATTTAACTTAAATAACAAAAGTCAAGAAGAAGGCTTCAAAGCTGGTCAGTGCGCATGGAAGCTTGAGAGTATATTTGAAGAATGTGAGACTTCATAACACAAGGTACAAACAGAGGTCTTTATGCCAACAAAGTTAGCCAGATTTCATGCAAATGCAGATTTAGTACAAGCAAAGTAGAAGCAAGCAAATGTATGGTCTCAAGCTCATAAATGATACATGGTGATGGTAGTATATCAGTACCTGGAACTTGAACACAGGGTCCTTGCCTTCTGAAACTTTGATGCAACCACCAGACTAGATCTCTTGTCCACTACAGCCTGTATTATGTACTAACAGCTTGAAATACAGTAATATAGGCCATATGTTTTTTCAAGAGCAAAAAGGAATTAAACCTGACCTCCTGGATTCTAACAGCAGATAATCCATATGAAAAGAAGTCTGGAGTTGGATCAACTAGTGACTGGACTATATCCAAATTACCTTCTTCAAAGATGAATAAATTCAGCAGAGCTGCAACAGCAAACAAGCAGCCTTTTGCTAAACAATCAAGCCTCTTAAAGAAACTGAATGAAAGCATTCCTGAAAAATGCAGAAACATCATCTTGGAAACTTTATGCTTCTCAGAGTCTATTTCCATCATTTGGCGTGATAAATTTTGGACTGAACTGTATATGCTGAGCTCTCTAAAACGGTCAATTATTCCCAAGATAGAATTGTATTCCCCACAGGATGAAAAATCTTTCAAGGTTTTTGGAGAACCGGAATTCAAGTTGCATCTGAGGCACCAGACCACTTGTAACAAGGAAGAGCTCATTAGCTTTAGTGTAGAAACCAGAAGACAAATATCTTCCAAACTTGCATCCACTATTGCATTCTCTTCGAAACTGTCCGAAGCTCTTAAAATTAGGCAACTTAAGGTGGACATAATCTCATCTTGGCAAGAGTTGTCTAGAAGATAGCGACTCTCTTTTACATATGTTACACAGGAACTTATCAGGTCAGATTTCATTTCAAAAAAAAGTTTAAGAAAGTGAGGTTGTGATGAATCCTCAAACTTCAAAATTAGATTATTGATCTCCTTTCTTGTCCTGGCTAATATACACAATTCAAAAAGGGGATGAATACCATTCCCTTCTGCACCTATTGTAGAAGAATGACTAACAAATGAAGACTGACAGGCATTTTGCAACAGGGACATGTGCTTCATGTACAAAGCTACTGATTTTTCAAACAGTGAGAGAAAGAATTTGAGAGGTCTATGATTTGTCTTAAGGTTTTGAATATCCACCAGCAAAAAGGTGGCCTCGTAAATCATTGAAATTAATTGTGCTTGCATTAGTTTTGGGGCAGAAAGAATGATGGGGTTGAGAAGCAACGATATGGCCGCAGACAGACTCAACTCATGAGCTTTTAATGAAGATTTGAAATATTCATTGTTTACCAATAATAATCTGTTAAGATGATCACCAGACCTATGCTCATCAGACCATGATAATAAGAAGTACCTAGACAAAACTTCCATTACTATTCCTATATCTCCCTGACCAGATTGAGGTGTAAATAAAACTTCAGCAGAAGAAGCTAGAGAATCAATAAGCTTAAAGTACCGTCTCAACTGTCCATGCACCAGAAGCTCATCCACAAAAACCTGCATACGCATTTCCCATAAGGGGTAAATTACACCAGATATCTTAAGTGAAGTACACAACATGAGGCAAGGTCAACAGTAAATTAAATGATGTACAACAGAGAGAAAATTGAACAGAGAGAAATAGAAAATCTAACAAAGACTGATGGATGCCACTGACAATGAAACAAGATATCTTATAGATCAAATTAAGGTTCTGGCAATACTAGTACCTCATACACTCCAAAAAAAACAGATATCTTGCGGTGAAAGAACTTCTCTTAAGAAACACTGAGAGAGTACATGACTGTTTAAGAAGAAGTTTTGTATCATATACATGCTGACTTCTGTACTCATGCCAATCATTAACTGAAAGACAGCGCCTACCCTTTTTCCTTTTTCACTCCCCCTCTCTCCCAGATGAATGAACATGGCAAGAAACGTATTTAACATGGAAGATAAAAATTGTGCACTTCTCTCCAATATCTACACACTCATTCAGCTCTCAACCAGATTATGTATATACAAGTTTTGTGAGAAAATTGTGCTCCCGATACTTCTTCTTTGAGGTGTAATATAGTAGATCAGTATCGTAAGATGCAGCCTGCGTCAATCAAGCTTTTAGCTTAGACATGCCACTGAGTTAACTAAAAACACCCTACAGTCTACAACCCCAGTGTGGACCCTACACTCTCGTTTGCTCATCAGGGATTTAATCAGTCTTAATTCCTTACCTCTCTATTGTAGTGCTAGTGATACAACAAGTGAAGACACACTGAGTTACTCACTCACTCAAACCTTATTAATGGTCAATCATATTCTATTTTGACAGACAAGGAAGCATAAGATTTTTTCATGAGTACAAATCGAGAGCCATATACCAACCAACAAGAGATAAATAAGCAAATTACCTCAAATGTTGCACACAAGAAAGAAGTATGAGGATCAGATGGCTCAAAGAAATGGAGGGATGCAACAATGTCCTCTGTGGAGGTTGTTCTGCAATCATTATCCTCAGATGTGAATGCATGAGAAACTGATTTTTGAAAAGTCATTTCCATCCTATTTCCTGCTGCAAATGTTTTTATTGAACATAACTTTCGGAGCAACACCAAAAGGATCTTCCCTTTTTCTAAAAGAAGATTGTGTTGGGACACAAGCAAGGTCAAGGTTACCATACAACACCTCAGCAGCAAATAAAAAGTTTCAGCATCTTTGGACATATTCTTCTGCAAAATACCTTGTCTCTGATCATTCACAGAAGTATCACGGGGAGCAGAGAATAAAATGTCAAACCGCTCATACATTTCTTCAAATAATATGCCAGAGAGGGTCTCTATATCTTCTGATGATGCCTTAAACCCATTGTGATCAACTTCCATGTCCAAATCATCAAAATCAAGTTTATATGTTGGACTTTCTAGTGAGTTCAAGGAGAAATGGACAAGCAGACAATACAAACTTTTCAACACAGGTAACTTCACACCCTGCATGGTGGAAGAATGGGGAACAATAAATTAGAAGCGAATGAGGAAAATGAAATAATATATCAACTGTCGATTAGTTTAGTCAAAACATATTTCTATCAACAGGCATTTTAAAAAGTACTTTAGGGGAAACACTTACAAGACAATAGTGTGCATTTAATTCAGTAAATTCAAAGACTCCCCCAGTAGTACCAAAATATTAGTAGTACTTGGAAATTAACTGAGGACTTCATTTTCACCTTGAAATCCAATTTCACCAGTTTGTTCTTATCGCATAATGTTTCTTTCTTTTTTTCTTTGGATAGGTTATTCGCAAGATGCATTTTTTTTCCTTTTTCCCATATGATGTATGTAATGTTTGTATATGTTCACAATCATTCCATATTCCTGATAGCTTTTCAACTACCCTCTCCAATTTCTCTTGGGAGTAGAAAATTGCCACTGAATATTAACTAGATTTGTAGTTTGCCGTTAAAAATAGTTAAGATGGCGATAACCGACAATGCTAAGGGGTCCAACATTCGTTCATAGCACAGAAGTAAGAAAACATGTTAGTGTCCAGTTTCCATCTTAAGCCAAAAATTACATAAACTAAAGCCAAAAAAGATAAGAACTTTTCATAACCCATGAAAGCATCCAGCAACTGCAAATTGAAAATTAAACACTCCACAAAATCTGAATATAAAGTATCTCTAATGTTTCTACCAACAAGCAAGTCAATCCACAGCTACACTAAACCGAACTAGTCTGCAGCAAATTTTGAATGAGTTCACTATGCAGTCCGCAACATTGTCAAGCTATTTTAGTTTAAAAGCACATATAATAAGTCAATCCAAACAGGCTCTTCATCATAATTAAACCCACAAAATTGACTATTTTCTCAACAATTCTAATCAACAAGCGCGCTGCAAAGAAGCTAAGACATTGAAAATTAGAAAACCAAACAAAGAAATAAAAACATAAGCAGAATACAAAACAAATAGGCATAATACATAAATGTATCATTTAACTTGGCTTCATTTCACGTTTACACCCTTGTGCACAGGTAGACACTTTAAGTTATATAAAGCTGAACAAGTAGACACATTAGTCGTGCGTGACATAATACACATAGGATACCACGTAAGATGAAAATTGTCATGTAGGATGTCTCATAGGACACATGTGCCTATTTGTTCAATTTTAGGTCATAAATATGAACTTAGGCCAAGTTAAAAGGGATACTTATGTATTATGCCAAACAAATAAACAGTTCATCAACAAAAAAATACCAACATTGGCGAGCTTAAAATGAGCTAAAAAAAATCGTAAAAGCAAAAAGTACACAAAATTTCTCAAAGTAACAATCTTGATCCCCACAACCCCTTCCCCAAAAAAGGAAGAGGAAAATTAAAACACAAACAACCCCTCTAAACAGAAATTAGAGAAAAGGGTAAACCAAGCAATAGAAGAGAAATCATATGAAACTGTAAAGCACCTGTGGAGTTTGAAGGACTGAGATAAGATGCTGGAAAATGCCAGAATCACCACAACCTAGGTTTCGTTTTTTGAAATGGTTGGAGCTCTTGGATTTTCTCTTAGAACCCATCAAAACTAAGACCCGAACAATGTCACCCAAGAGAAGGGAGGATTTTGCGAGTTGAGAATTTTGGCGCGAAAAACTGATGTTTGGGAATTGCGAGTTGGTGAAGCCGGGTTTGTGTCTCCTATCCACAACATCAAATTTTAATACTGCTCCGCTCTCAGGTTTGAGCCTGAATATGAAAAAAAATTGTTGCAAGCACCATTCTAAATGGGTATCGCAGGGCGAAATTCAAAGTTAATGAAAACTTTGATATGGGTTCCCGACAAAGAAAGTAAAACAAAAAAAAAAAGTATTTTCTTTACATTTTTCTTTCTCTTCAATGTGGTGTATTATTATTTTTTTTTTTATTTATATTTTCTTACTTCATAAAATAAATTCGTTCTTCTATTTTCACACGTTTATTATATTTTCATTTTTTATATTTTTTTTGAACGATATAATTAGTTTTATCCAATTATAAATTTATAATAAATTAACTTAAATTTATATGAAAATCATATATATAAAAATTGAATTATAACTCCAACTTTAAAATCTAGAATTAATATTATAGAAATATGACATAAAAAAATAATTAAGTATACTAGAAACTTAATTAAAAAATATTGTAATTTAATAAAATGTTAAATTAAATTTTTTGTATAATAAAAATAAAATAGTGTAAAAATAGTATTGGGTTGAAGTCTCTAAACACCAAATTTTACTATCAAAATAGAATTTTGGTGTTTGAATGAATGAATTGCAAGTATAGTCCCTGCATAATTAGGAGTTGTTTGCCAAAATGTTTTTTTTTTTTTTAATCAAAGATGATCAAACGGGCCATAATATATATAATAGAAAAAAGTGAGTAAAGGCCAAAGTCCACAAATACAGATAAGCAAAATTTAAGGTATAAAAAAGAAAGGAAAAAAGGACAAATATACTCCCGAATTATCATAAATGGTATGTGTATACCCTTCGTTATACTTTACGTATGTATATATCCTTGCCGTCAATTTTTTAGATTGTGTATACCCTTAACCTAAACGGAGGGACACGTGGCATCATCCTAGGCATTCATCCGATTTTAATTTATTTACCTAAAATTAAAATTAAAAAAAACACCCAACTATCCATTTCTAAGATCCAATTAAGACCCGAATTAAAAATATGTTCCAAAAATCGCCAGAAAGCAGCCTTCAAATTCATCAATATGCCTGAGTTTGAGATGATTATTCTACTGTGTGTTCCAACTGAGGCTTTTAACCTCAAATGCATTGTTATCCGCCCTTCAAAACATCTTGTTCTCCACATCTAATCTATGCTTTGTTCTCCAGTGTTGCAATTTTGTGGGAAATTGCTTTTGTTCTTCAGTATTGCAATTCGTTGGACATACAATTTCTTATGCATCGTTCTCCACCCTCTAATCTATGTTTTTCAAAAGATAAATTGAATCAGTGGAATCGTCCATCAATCTCTTTTGGCAGCCGGCGACGGAGCTCCGACATGTCTGACAAATGGAGCTAATGCAAAAAGAGGTGTCACCCCATCGCTAGCCTAACTCGTCAAAAAGACCCAAAAAACACCACCACCAAATTATATTTCAAGGCAGCGCCACCCTGAATGGTTCTCAGTCACGGCATCGCCGCCACATCATGCCACCAAAATGATAATCGACAATGCAATTCTGTGGGAAATCATCTCACCAATACTAATACGTTAAAAGCCTCAATTGGATCACAACAGGGCTCAACGAATTTGGAAATTAGGATTTGATGTTTAAGTTGGGTTTGGTTTTTAATTCGGGTCTTAATTGGATCGTAGAAATGGATAGTTGGGTAGGTTTTTTTTTAATTTTAGGTAAATAAATTAAAATCGGATGAATGCCTAGGATGATGCCACGTGTCCCTCAGTTTAGGTTAAGGGTATACACAATCTAAAAAATTGACGGCAAGGGTATATACATACGTAAAGTATAACGAAGGGTATACACATACCATTTATGATAGTTCGGGGGTATATTTATCCTTTTTCCCAAAAGAAAAAGTAGAGCCCCAAAATGACCCAAAACAAAACTTTCTAAAATCATGGAATGTCCCTTCTCCTTCAGCTGACCCTTCAAGCTCCGTTGATGTTGTCGAAAGTTTTCGCCGGAAAGATTCAATTCCTTTTCACATAACCGGAGAACCTGAGTGCTTCCCAAAGCTTGATGATTGCATCCATGGAGGTCAAAGATCCAGGTACAAACTCATTTATATCTTTTGAGAACCTTAATTTCTTCCCCTTTTCTAAAGATTAATGGATTGAATCTCTCAAGAGATTAATACCACCATCAAACCTGCCATAGAGGATGAAGAAGCAACGAATGTCTTGTAGAGAAATCAATTCATATATGGCTGCAACTAGCTGAGTTTAGATCGTTTCCACTCAGTACACTCTAAATCTCACGAATCTCATGGAAACGACTTCCATTGAATACTCTTCAACACAGCTTGAGCAACGCAGGTACGAATCAATCAACTTCCTAACTCACAATTAAACATAAAATCGATCCTTGACCTCCATTTCTAAAATTTACCCTTTCTTGCAGATTGAGCCAGAAACTGACTAATACCACTGCATAGGCCAGGTAAATCATATCCATTTTGGTAAAAGATCGTTCATGTAAATCCTAGCATCGTTGAATATTCATATTTGTATGATTTGTGCGCCCCATTATGTTTTCCTTGTCTATGTGCTTTTCTTTAAGCTATTGTTGATGTTTCCTTATTGTGCAGTAGAATTTTTGTCGCAGTAGCCATAATTTCTATTTTGCATTTTTCTGATTCTCAAGTTTGCAGCCCCTGCTTTATCCATGTTTACTAGAGCTTTCACCTCATTTGGAAGTTCTTGAAAAGTTGAGAATGTAAAACTTGGTGTATCTGCAAAATAGAAAATATAGTTAGCTAAAAAATCTGCAACCTTGTTGCCTTCTCTGAAAATGTGTTCAATCACAATCTCTCTTTCCTTCATCAAGTGCCTTATTATTCTGATCTCAACTGAAACACTTCATGGGACCTCCCATTCTCCATCTATCATCTTCTTCACAATAAGGGAATCTATTTCAAGAGTAACAGGAAGTAATTCTTTTGCAATACAAAATTCTAGTTCCATTTTGATAGCATTGATCTCTACCCTAAAATAATTATTTTCCTCCTGCCTCTTTACTTCAGCATATACAAAGTTTCCTTCCACATCTCTAATGCAAAAAGCTCAAGAACTAGGCCCTGGATTTCCTTTAGAAGCACCATCAGAATTACATTTAAAATCACTTGAAGGCTTAATCCATTTCACCACCTTATAACCTAGAATAAGAGTGTAACCTTCCATGAACTTCACTAGCATAGGCCAAGAAGTTGGTATGTCCTTCAACCAAGGATATAAACATCTTGCCATAAGATGTAAGTTTCTCCCAAACTCCAAAGTCATAGTAGATTGTGCCATCTTCCCACCATGTTTGATAATGTTTCTTCTTTTCCAAATCTGCCACAAAATGAACAGAGGTATTGCCTTGTATATGTATTTAAGCTTGGGTGTCACCTCTGCCTTCCACCACTTCAGTACTATGTCTTTCAATTGAATGAAAGGACCATCATTACCTGTTGTAGCTGCAAAAATAGCCCATAGTCTACTAGAAAAGTTACAATGTATGAATAAATGTTCTATAGACTCTGAGGCCCTCTGTCCACAACAAACACATATCACATTATCAACCATTCTGTTCTTCACTAGCACTTCTCCAATAGGGAACATTTGCTTCCACAACCTCCATATAAATAATGACACTTTATAAGGGACTCTTTTCAGCCAAATATGTTTGAAATGTTCTTTGGAATCTCTGTCTTGCCTAACAAAATCTCAGGCTAATTTAATAGAAAACTTTCCTGTATTATTCAACATCCACCATGCTCTATTCTATTCTTCAAAATCTGGTACTAATGATACATGATTAGCAACATGAACGCAAACCTCTTCATTAAACAAATCATTCATTAACTCCCAGTTCCACTCTCCTTGGTTGTACAATTGTCTCACATCCTCCAACTGATGGTTAATACCTCTATTTAATGGAAAATAGTAGTGAAGTGCACCCAATTGAGTCCAATTATCAAACCATAAACTTGAATGACCCAGCTTAGGCTCCCACCATATTTGTTGATCAACCATATCTCTAGCTTCTAGCATTAATTTCCAAGTTTGAGAACCACATTTCCATTCCACTGTTTGAGGACCCAATTTTTTGCAATATTTGTTCCATAAAAAATTGGCCCACATAGACTTTTGAGTTCTAAAATTCCTCCACAATTTAGCAAATAAAGCTTTAGAAACATCAAATAATGATCTAAATCCTAATCCCCCCCCCCTCCTCCTTGGGACAACATATATCACTCCAAGCAACTCAATGCTTGTTCCTCCCATTTTCTTTAAAATTCCATAGAAATTTAGCAAAGATCCTATGTAAATCATAGAGAACATACTTTGGAGGATTCATAGCAGAAAGGAGATAAATAGGAATACTATTAAGCACTGTCTGAATCAAAACAGATTTACCTCCAAAAGAAAGTGATTTTCCTTTCCAAGCTTGAAGTTTATTTTGCACCTTCTTGATCAAATCTTTAAAATGTACCTTCTGGTTCTTTGCATGACCACAATAGGACATCCCAGATATATAAAAGGAAAACATCCTTTGCTGAAATCTGTGATCTCCTCCACATCACCAATATAAGTAGCATTTGTCTTATTAAACATGTAAAAAACACTTTTCCCTTTGTTTATTAGTTGGCCAGATTGAGATTCATAATCCCCCAGAGTATCCATAATAAGCTTTAAAGATACTTTATCAGCTGACACAAATATGATTATATCATCAGCATAAGCTAAATAATTTATATTATCACTCCACTTTGGCATTCCAAACCCCTTAAAGTCTTTGTTGTTAAACAAATCATTCAAGGCCCTAGACAATACCTCTGCTGATAATATGAAGAGAGCGGGGATAAAGGATCTCCTTACTTGACACCTCTAGAAGAGTGAGAGAATCCATGAGCTTGCCCATTGATGAGGATTGAATACCAATTATTTGCAATCAAACCTCCATATTATATCCACTACCTTGCTATCAAAATCCATTTTATCCAAAATCTTAATTAATAATTGCCAATTCACCCTGTCATAAGCCTTTGCCATGTCAAGTTTAAAAAAAACATTTGCAGGCTTACCCCTTACTCTAATATCAGAAACAATTTCCTGGGCTAGTAAGACATTTTCAGTGATGTTTCTCCCTTTCAAAAAACCTGACTGATTTTTAGAGATTATGAAAGGAAGCAAATATTCCAATCTATCATGCACAACTCTAGAAATCACCTTATTAAGACAATTACTCAAGACTTATTGGTCTCATATCAGAAAATGATTGAACAATGTCTTTTTTTTAGTATAAGAACCAAGTTAGTATGAGTAATTGACTTTGGAAGAGTAAAACCATTAAAAAAAGCCTTCACAACATTGAATATATCATTCCCTACAATATTCCAACACTTCTGGTAGAAAAGGCCAGTAAATCCATCATGACCACTAGCACTATTACCATTTAGCTAAAAAAATTACCTTTTTCACCTCTTCTTTAGAAGGACAAGCAGTAATAAACTCATTATTCTGCTCAGTAACTAAAGAAGGAATATGCCTCAAAAGTGACAAATCATCGGTACCTCCCTCAGAGAACTGTGCCTTAAAAAAATTTGATAGCTTCCTCAGCCACTTGATCATTGCCTTCAGTCAATTGCCCATCTTCCTTGAGCATTCTATTAATAGAAAGCCTCTTTCTTCTCCTTTTAACTAGACAATGAAAGAATCTAGTATTTTTATCTCCTTCAGTTAATCACTGGATACCTGCTTTTTGTCTCCAAAATTCAGCTCAGTTTGAGCTTGCTGCAATATTACTCTGTTTGAAGCTGTAGGATATTTTTCAAATAACTCTTCTTTAATCCTCACAATCTCCTCTCTAATGATCAGGTGCTTGAAAATATCACCAAAACTATCTTTGCTCCATTTTGGTAGAGCTGTTTTGGTATTCTTTAACTTCTGTTTCAAGCTAATGAAAACATTAGAAGAGTCAACTGATTTCCAGCTATTGGACATGGCTTTCTCATGTCAGTAACATGATCATCACAATACAAAAGCATAGGTGCATGATCAGAACCAGTTCTTGCCAAGTGCTCTAATTGTATGTTCCCAAATAAATCAGAAAAGGATTGATTCGCCATAATCCTATCCAATCTTTTAAAAATACAATCCTCATCAATTCTACCATTCCACCAAGTAAAAGGACTGCCCTTAAATTGAGATTCATCAACTCACAAGAATTCATACAAAAGCAAAATCCTCATATTCATGAAGATATATTAGTAACCCCCCTATTTTTTCTTCATCACTCAATATGACATTAAAATCTCCCCCAACCAACCAAGGAACATTAAAATTGACATTTATGTTATAGATATTATCCCATAAATTGATTCTTTCCAAAGCATCACATTTTGCTTACACTACTGTAGCCAAAAATGTATCACCAGTTTCCTGAAAATGAAGCTGGAGAGTCAATTGTTGTTCTGAATCTGAGATTACTCCAGCATGAATATGCTCTTGAACAAATACCCAAATCTTCCCATTCAAATTGTGAGTTGCATAGGGCATTCCCAACCTTCTTTTATATTTATGAATTTGATTCCCTTCCTGAAATGATTCCATTATGCCATGAAGGAGAATTTATGCTGTCTATGTAGCATTTGAATCCTCTGGAATGAATTTTGAGTTCTTACATATCTCACATTCCAAAATAAGGTTTTCAACTTCATTTAAAATTTGACTTCACACCCCTCTTAGGATTTACCCTGATATGTTTATTTTCCATAGTACATTTGTCCTTGTCTCCTTTCAACTTAGCTTTGATATTTACCCCGACATTCTTTAATATTTGATTTTCTGTGATGTTATTGTTCTCCTCTTCTGTATCCTCTGTTTCTTCAACCACTTGTTTATCTGTTGTGCCTAGAGAATCCATGTCTACTATTTGATGTGAAACTAAATTGTGCAAGGTAGTAACTGGATTTGATCTTTTGTATGTGTGAATGATTTCAGGTGCAACAATCTGTCCCTTCTCTCTTGTCACCTCTTCTAGTGCTTTTGACTGAGTTGTTGTGCCATTATAACTACCTTCCAAAGCCAACATGGGCTCCTTCCTAACAATTTGGAGAGGTACTTGATAGGTGGCTTTTTCTTCAAGATTATCTTCTGATTTGTACATATTGCCATTGATGTCTGATCTTATTGCAGGTACCCCTTCCTCACAATTCATGGTTTCTTCAATATCTGTAGCTACTACCATCTGGAGATTTTAATTCCTGAGAACTATTACCATTTATGTTTCACTGCCATTCAACTCTGATTCAGTTACTGTACCATTCTTCTTTTGAATTATTTCCCTATTCCTATTATGATCATTTTTATGCTTGCCCTTATCATTGATGCCCTCATCTGTTTGATTGTGCTCCATATTAATTTTGTTGTCTCTATTTTCATTCTCCATTGACTTACTCATGTCATTGAGTTTGTCCCCACCTATGTAGATTACTTCTGTAGATCTGTTAGGCCTAGTTTTATCCACAGATACATTTGCTTCATCATCTCGTCCCATTTTTCTTGTTGATTTTATGTACCTCTGCCCTCAGAAGTCCCCATTGTACCTTGAATATTATCAGTATTGATTTTATTGGCATCACTATTGATATATGTTTGTGTAAAGGCCTTCATTATCCATTCTTTAGTCGATATCTGCTGCTGAATATTCTCATTTATTTGCCCTGTTTTCTCCTTATTTTTCACCCCATATCCTTTTGTTACCTGTGTTGCCACCAATTTCTGCATATCCTTGTCTGCACTTCCTTCATTAAATGTTGCGAAGGAATTACCAGTTTTGATACCATTTTCTCCCTTCTGTTGATCATCATTCCTCTGCCTTGGTAGGATTTTATTTGTGGGAAGCCACTTTTTAAAATGCTTTCCTACTTTAATCAGTGGCACTTCAGTCACTTCTGTCTCTTTTACTACATTCCTTTCCTCCTCTTGCACTGTTTCCATAGTTCCGAATGAAGCACTACAATTACTCTATGCATGTCCTTGTAACTTGCATTGCTTACAATACATTGGCACCATATCATACTGAATGTGAACTTTCTCCACCCTAGAAGTCTTAGTAACCTCATTAACAACTTCTAATTCTACCAACTTTGGGAAATCTGACATCAAGTCCACCTGTACCTTGACTCTAGCATAACTCGGTCGAATCTTGTTAATGGTGGCCATGTCAAGCAGTAAGGGTTTTCCTATCGCCGATGCTAATGAAAATATGGATTCCTTAACAAAATAGGTTAGTTTTAAATCTGGAAAGGATATCCATGCCATTGCATGCGTTGTTTCTTCATCAACGTTGAATTTAGTATCATAAATAAGCGGTCTCATCATATATGAATATCGATCTTTTGATAATATATAGTAGCAAGGTTTAGATATCATATTTATAAAATCATCCTGCCTACTGAAGCGCATCAATATGTGTCTATTTCTTAATAATCCAATTTTACAATCCCCTTTTACATTGCATTGCTTTGGAATCTGGATCCTTAATTCTTCAATTTCTAGCCATCTATAAGAAAAATTTCCAACCACTGCATACTGTAGATTTCAATGATATTCATTCTATCCACCTCCTCTTCCGTCCAAATCACCCTTGGGATTCCATCTTTGTAGCTAAGTTTCTTAACAAGAATAGATTCAACTATAGAATTTATAATTCCTGCTTCTTTATTTGTTTTGAAGAGATCTACATATTGGTCTAATGATTTCATGTTAGGCAAAAAAGTATGCTCGTTAGGCAAATCAGAACGAGGCTTAGGCACACTTATAGTCTGTGGAGAATTGGGATGTTGTAATATGGGGAAAACAATATCAGATGATAAAGATAATGCTGGCCTAGCCCTCCGAGACGGCTGGTCGGCGGCCATATTGGCCATTCCGGTGAGATTTAGGTTTTTGCTAATTTTGCAGAATCGCCTCCGTTAGAAGTAGGTTTTCACATCCAACTTAACATATTCTTCAATGAGTTCCTTTGCCAAAGTGTGTGAGTATAATATTAAATAGGATATATTAGTATAGTATTATTTCATTTATTTGCTTAATATTTGCATTTTTTCTTACATACTACTCCCTCTGTTTCTATTTATATGTCACCATTTTAGATTTTACATATCTTAAGAAATCAAGTAAGTTTGCAATTATACCCTATGTTCTCTTGAAGTCAAGTTTTCAATAATTGAACATAAATTAATTTATTTTGATCAATTAAATTGACCAGTGAACATGAATTAATCATTTAGTTTTTCTATGTTGATCAAATTTATACTCTCAATGTTAACAACTCTCAAGAATAAAAAAAAAAAATAGTGTTATTTATGTATTGATTATGTGATGACAAGTATTAAGGACATCTATTTTTAGTAAGGACGACATATAAATAGGAACGGAGGAAGTATTTGATTTGATATATTAGAAATAACAAATCTTCCATAAATTTTACAAATATAGCAAATCATTCCGTTGTTATTGAAAAGTGCACAAAAAAATCAATTTTTTTTTAAGAATAATTATTTTTCCTAAATTTTTAGGTTGACCATTAAATCAATCTTGACTAGTCAACGACCTACAATATGGCGAAGGCTTGACATAATTTATTTATTTTTTATTTTATTTTCTTTCATGGCTTTGAGGGTCTTGATTCTATCTTTGTGGGGACTCCTTTTAAGTATCCTTGGGATTTATTTTGAGGAAAAAGATCTCAAGAGGAGGGGAAGGAATTAATTAGTCCTAAATTACTTAGTTATAAATTAGTAAGATAAAAGGGCATGAGTAGGTTAAGGTTTACTTGTAGTTAGATTTTGTGCAGTTATCAATATGTAATGTGAGTTGTATTTCATATTGACTTTAATTTTGGACATAGTTGTTGGTTGCTTGATGAAACTAAGTGTTGCTAGTTATATTTAACTTGCAAATTGTTGAATTGATTAAATTATTAATGTTACAATTTATGAACTTGTAAATAATTTGTGATGTGATGATGTATTTGAATGATGACATTATAGCTATGTATGCTTGATGTGTTATCTTCCGAGGAGACTGAAAAAGATGGCATAATGAGATGTGTAGATATAGTTATTATATTATGATTATTCGAGTGATGCTACAAATTGTATGGATGATGAGTGGCTTGAGTTTGATGTGAGTCTACGGATGAGAAATTGTGTGGGATCGAGTACTACGTCAATACAATACATGAACACCTAGGTTTCCTTGTAACCTAGATGAGCAAACATAAGACTTATGAGCTTTGTGTTGATACTATTCTTGCTACACCTTTTGTTGGTGTAGATTGTTTCAAGTTGCTTGATGCCTGGGAATTTAGAGATTACTTATCATCAACTTTCATCTACTTCATCTTTAACGGGAAGTTGTGTCGATCTTTTGTGTCATTTATTTTATTCTTCAATCCATATTATGTTAGTTGTTTGTATCTGTGTAAATTAGTTCTTTGGGAGATGTTTATTTTGTAAAAGTTCTTGAAATGAGTTGTTTTATTGATGTATTTTTTTATCAATGAAGATGTTATTTACTTATTTAATGTTAATGGGGAAAGGTGGTAAGAGTCCTCCTATCTTGTTAGATTAGAGCAGGTTCCCTTACGATTCCGTTATTGGAATCGTGACAATAAAAAGAATGTTTACTTACACTTTCCACCCTCTTTAGCTTTGAAAAATGGAAAATGTCTTAATAGAAATTTGAGGGGTAGTTATTCATTAATCAATCTAATGTATGCGTTGAAACTCTTTATATTACTAATACATAATAGGTGCAAAAAAGGGTGAGGCAAATGGCCCCAGGGTCCCTTTCCTTACGGTCAAGTGGCTCTCCATCTCTAGGAAGATTGTGTCCAGGATATGGTAATCTGGATATCTATGGTATTAGTAATGCACAATAGAGTGTACAATGGCTAAAATATACTAAATAAGGTACTAATAATTGTTATCTCCTGTATTCAGGTAGTCAAAAAATACAGAAATAAAAAATAGATGAAATAGACAGAATGTTTTTAATCCGAGTCCACAGAAACCACTGTGTTTCCTTAAGAAATTTAATCCCCTCACTGTACCCGAGGTTATAGATTAATTCCTCCCAAGATAAAACGGATTAACTTGTTAGAGAAGTAGCGGTACCTCAAACTTCAATAACTTCAGCGAACGCAAGAACAATAACAAGAGCACACACAGACTCAGTCGATCGACAATTTTATTTATGTAAGAAAATATATGCAGAGAGGAAACAATTTTAGTGTATGAAAAAATGAAAAAGACCTCTTATTTATAGCCATTTGCAGCAAGGAACGTGTCTGTTCAGACAAATCTGTTCAGACCCATTTTTTCCAGAACATTGTGTCCTTTGGGAAAATAACGACTTTTCGGAAGGAACAAATCCTTTCAAACGAAGTTACCGTTACGCGCAAATTTCAAATAATTCGTTGCAAAATTAATTCCGTTATTTAACTAACATTCTGAATTAATTTATAAGAGAAAAGAAATGAATTAACAAGATTGATTAAATAAATTTTGTCCAAAAATATTATCAATCAATCACATCATTTGCCAAATCCAAATCCAAATTCGAAGCCGAAGCTGAGGCTGAGGCTGAGCGAGCGGCGAAGACGGCGCGAGGGAGCACCTTCTTCTTAACCCGTTAAGAACTAAAGGAAGTGTTTCCTAATATAAGTACAACAATTTCCTTTCTTCTACCAATATGGTAAAAATGACCTTTCATTTGCACTTTTGCAATGACTTTACATTTTCCCTCCAAAATTGGTTCCCCCACTTTCGTTGGTTCTTCCACTTTCCATTTTCTCTTTTTATTTCCCGTTCACACCTTGCTAAACCCAACAATCCCCCACATGAATGGGGAGTGGCTATTGTTAAAACATATGTATGAAAAACTTGTGTGTCTCGTAAGTAAGGGTTAATTGCATCTGGATAAGTAGGTTTCCCTTTAAACTTTCCGTAGTGAACATATATCAGATATACTTGGTCAATCGGTAGATTTGATATCTTTGAACCGTCGAGCTTTAGTGTATACCTAGACAACATAAGTCACACAATCAATCCCTGAACTGCTTTTTATTCTCATTGTTTTGTTCGTTTCAGCCATGAACACATCTCGGTTAATAAGTGCTTAGAGAACTGGCCTTACCGGATTCTCCTTGAAGCGGCTTACACTTCACACTTACATAGGTGATTTCTAAATGTGTTATCCCGTAGATACGCTATTTGATATACCATGTATCGAACTTAGAAACCATTAAAAAAAGTTTGTATGCCTTTATCCTGGTTACTGAACATTGTCTCATCATGAGAATGGACATAAAATAATTTTTGACAATGTTGAACCGTCATCTATTACTTTGTTTTATCTCCTTGAACCTAGGTCTTGGGATCTCTAGTCTTCTAGGTAGAGTTACCGCCACGATGACTTGTTCTCGGCCATAGTCCCATTCCCGTCGATGATCTCTCAACTCCCTCTCTAGTTAGGCCTTTTGTAAGTGGATCCGACACATTATCCTTTGACTTTACATAGTCAATTGTGATAATTCCACTAGAGAGTATTTGTCTAACAGAGTTATGTCTTCGTCTTATACGACGAGACTTCCCGTTATACATAACGCTTCCAGCCCTTCCTATTGCAGCTTGACTATCGCAGTGTATGCATATAGGGGCCATTGGTTTGGGTCAAAACGAAATATCTTCTAAGAAATTCCGAAGCCATTCAGCTTCTTCGCCTGCCTTGTCTAAGGCGATGAATTCAGACTCCATTGTAGAGCGAGCTATACATGTTTTTTTGGATGATTTCCAAGATATTGCTCCTCCACCAATAGTGAAAACATATCCATCGTGGATTTCATTTCAGTTGACCCAGTAATCCAATTTGCATTACTATATCCTTCAAGAACTGCTGGATATTTGTTGTAATGCAAAGCATAGTTTTGAGTGTCTTTTAAGTAGCCCAAAACTCTCTTCATTACCAACCAATGATTTTGATTGGGATTACTCGTGTATCGACTCAGTGTGCTTATAGCGCAGGCTATGTCTGGTCGTGTACAATTCACGATATACATCAAACTTCCCAATACCCTGGCATAATCCAATTGAGACTGACTTTCACCTTTATTCTTAGCAAGATTAAGGTTCACATCAATTGGGGTCTTTGCCTTTTTGAAATTCAAATACTTGAACTTTTCAAGTACCTTTTGAATATAATGAGATTGAGACAATGCTAGGCCGTTAGGAGTTTTGTGAATCTTTATTCTCAATATCAAATCGGCTACTCCTAGATCTTTCATATCAAACTTACTAGCAAGCATACGCTTAGTAGCTTTTACATTGGTAATGTCCTTTCTCATTATCAGCATGTCATCCACCTATAGACATACAATGACTTCCTGATCCAGACTGTCTTTAATGTAAACACATTTATCACACTCATTGATCTTAAATCCATTTGACATTATGGTTTGATCAAACTTTGCATGTCATTATTTCGGTGCTTGTTTTAGTCCATAAAGTGACTTAACAAGTTTGCATACTTTCTTTTCTTTGCCGGGAACTACAAAGCCCTCAGGCTGTTCCATGTAAATCTCTTCCTCCAGCTCTCCGTTTAAGAAGACAGTTTTCACATCCATTTGATAGATTTCAAGACCGTATACTACAGCTAGGGCAATTAACATCCGAATTGATGTAATCCTAGTCACTGACGAGTATGTGTCAAAATAATCAAGACCTTATTTTTGTCTAAAGCCTTTGACAACAAGTCTTGCTTTATATTTGTCAATAGTTCCATCATCTTTCATCTTCTTTTTGAAGATCCATTTTGAACCCAAGGGTTTGTTCCCTGGAGGAAGATCAACCAACTCCCAGGTATGATTGCTTAAGATTGATTCAATCTCACTATTGACAGCCTCCTTCCAAGAGGTTGAGTCGCTAGACAACATCGCTTCTTTGAATGTTTGAGGCTCACTTTCAAGAAGGAATATTACAAAATCATATCCAAATGAAGTAGATGTCCTTTGACGTTTACTGCGCCTTGGACTCTCTTCATTGGTTTCATTATCTTTTGGTTCTTCTTGAGGTTGTTTAGACCCCCCACTAGATGACTCAAGTCTAGTTTTATACGGATAGATATGTTCAAAAAATTCAGCATTATCTGATTCCATAACCGTATTATCATGAATATCCGGATGTTCGGACTTATGAATCAAAAATCGACATGTCTTATGGCATATCCAATGAATACACAATCCACAGTTTTAGGCCCTATTTCACTCTCTTAGGTATAGGAACCTGGACTTTGGCTAGACACCCCCACACTTTGAAATATTTCAAGTTGAGTTTTCTACCTTTCCATTTCTCATATGGAATATTATGTGTCTTCGTGTGAGGTACTCTATTGAGTATTCGATTTACTGTAAGGATAGCTTCCCCCCATAAGTTTTGTGGTAAACCTGAACTTATAAGTAAGGCATTCATCATTTTCTTTAAAGTTTGGTTTTTCCTTTTCGCAATTTCATTAGATTGCGGAGGGTAAGGAGCAGTAGTTTGATGGATTATTCCATTTTCCAAACATATTTCTGCAAATGGAGATTCATATTCTCCACCTCTATCACTTTTGATCATTTTGATCTTTCTATCCAACTGATTTTCAACTTCAGTTTTATATTGCCTAAATGCATCTATTGCTTCATCCTTACCATTTAGCAAATAAACATAACAATATCTAGTGCAATTGTCAATAAAAGTTATGAAATACTTTTTTCCACCACGTGTTGGTGTTGACTTCATGTCACAAATGTCAGTGTGAATCAGTTCTAAGGGACATGAATTCCTTGCAACAGATTTATAAGGATGCTTAGCATACTTAGATTCAACGCAAACTTGACATTTTGATTTATTGCACTCAAATTTAGGCAAAACATTTAAGTTAATCAGTTTTCGCAAGGTTTTGTTATTAACGTGTCCCAATCATGCCATAAACATTTAGACTCAAGCAAGTAAGAAGAAGCAGAATCTTTATTCATATCAACTGCAATTACATTGAGTTTGAAAAGGCCCTCAGTGAGGTAGCCTTTTCCTACATACATCTCTTTCTTACTTACTACAATTTTATCATAAACAAATACACATTTGAATCCATTCTTAGTCAGAACTGGTATAGAAACTAAGTTCTTTCGCAATTCCGGAACATACGAGACCCTGTTTAAAGTCACCACCTTGCCTGATGTCATCTTTAGGAGGATCTTGCCAGTTTCTTCCACCTTTGCAACAACGGAGTTTGCCATAAACAACTTCTCGTCTGTAGGTGCTGGAGTATATGATGAAAATAATTCTTTGTTGGCACAAACATGGCATGAGGCGCCAGAATCTATCCACCATTCTCTTGGATTTCTAACCAAGTTGCATTCTGAAAGCATTGCACTGAGATAGTCCATCTCTCCTTTGGATTCAGCCAAATTTTCTTGATCCTTCTTCTTGTCCTTCTTGGGATCCCGACATTCAGTAGCCTTATGACCACGTTTTCCACAATTGAAGCAGCTTCCATTGAATTTCTTCTTAGGAGGATTGCTCTTTGGACCAGATGTTTTCTTTCTTTTATTTGATTTTATGGGATCTTCTTCAACAATATTTACTCCTGATATTGCTGAATTACCATGTGACCTCTTTTCTGCAGCCTTGTTGTCCTCTTCCATTCTCAGCTTTACCATGAGATCTTCAACAGTCATCTCCTTGCATTTATGTTTCAAGTAGTTTTTGAAGTCCTTCCACAATGGAAGTAACTTTTCTATAATGGCAGCCACTTAAAAAGCATCATTCACAACCAATCCTACATTAAAGATTATGTGAGTATTAATAATAGACTTAATATTTTCAATATAGGTATTAAATAAATTTATACCTTCAGCTAGGAGATCATGGATTATGACCTGCAATTCTTGAACTTGGGTGACGACGGTCTTACTGTCTATCATCTTATAGTCCAGAAACTTTGCCACAATGAACTTCTTCATTCCGACATTCTCTATTTTGTACTTCTTTTCTAAAGCATTCCAGAGTTCTTTTGAGGTTTTGACATTACTGTACACATTGTACAGATCAACTTGCAGGCCACTCAAAATATAATTTTTACACAAAAAATCAGAATGTGTCCATGCTTTTGTTACCAAGAATCATTCTTCAGGCGGAGTTTCATCCGACATAACAGGAACATTCTCATTAATGAACCTCTGCAGACTCAATGTAGTTAGATAAAAGAACATATTTTGATGCCATCTCTTGAAGTCGACTCCAGAAAACTTTGCAGGTTTCTCATCGGTGCTAGGGCAACAGTTGAACGATTGTGTGCAACTGATGTTGTTGCATCACTTACTGTTCTAGCATTTACTTGACTTGAAATAGTCATTTTTCTATCACAAATGGCAAACAATTTTAGTATGTGAAATACTAACAGTAAAGAATAAATCCTTACACAGACTGTTTCTGATTTAACGATAAAGTTTTTATGTTCTTTTAATCGTTAATCGAATGAATTTTAAAAATTCAAATAGAGTAGAAAACTATAAGGTTTTAATCTCCAGAAACCTCAAATACAGAAACTTTAAATTTCTTAAGATTGTTATCTCATGTATTCAGGTTAGTCAAAAAATACAGAAACAGAAAATAGATGAAATAGACAGAATGTTTTTAATCCGAGTCCATAGAAACCACTGTGTTTCCTTAAGAAATTTAATCCCCTCACTGTACCCGAGGTTATAGATTAATTCCTCCCAAGATAAAATGGATTAACCTGTTAGAGAAGTAGCGGTACCTCAAACTTCAATAACTTTAGCGAACGCAAGAACAGTAACAAGAGCACACACAGACTCAGTCGATCAATAATTTTGTTTATGTAAGAAAATATATGCAGAGAGGAAAAAATTTTAGTGTATGAAAAATGAAAAAGACCTTTTATTTATAGCCATTTGCAGCAAGGAACGCGTCTGTTCAGACCCGTTTTTTCCAGAACATTGTGTCCTTTGGGAAAATAACGACTTTTCGGAAGGAACAAATCCTTTCAAACGAAGTTACCGTTACGCGCGAATTTCAAATAATTTGTTGCGAAATTAATTCTGTTATTTAACTAACATTCTGAATTAATTTATAAGAGAAAAGAAATGAATTAACAAGATTGATTAAATAAATTTTATCCAAAAATATTATCAATCAATCACTTGCCGAATCCGAAGCCGAAGCGGAGCGAGCGACGACGACAGCGCGAGGGGGCACCTTCTTCTTAATCCTTTAAGAACTAAAGGAAGTGTTTCCTAATATAAGTACAACAATTTCTTTTCTTCTACCAATATGGTAAAAATGACATTTCATTTGCACTTTTGCAATGACTTTACATTTTCCCTCCAAAATTGGTTCCCCCACTTTCATTGGTTCTTCCACTTTCCATTTTCTCTTTCTATTTCTCATTTACACCTTGCTAAACTCAACAATAATTCACAAAGCTAATACATAAATTATTCTTATACATTTACCAAACGATCCTTTACTGTGTTTGTTGATTTTGTTGTAAAGTATACCCCTTGATAGCAGTTATTATATTCAGATGTTCCTCTCTAACCGTATCATCATTATTTTCAGATAGATTTTAATTTTTTGCAACATCACTATTCTGACTTACTTCTTTTTTATTGACAGATGCATCCCTCTGTTGGCAATATAACTAGCAGTAGTCTCCACCAATTCATCAACTCTGAAACTATCTTAAACTATTTACTTACCTTACTTTGTTTTGCCAGTGTCATCATAAAGTTATTGTTGATATGTAATATTGTTATTGGTACTCACACAGATTTTTTCCTTGTTGACCACCAAAAGATTTGGTGATCCCGTCCTTGGTGAACTTCTTTTGACGATTATGCTTATTTTCTCCACCTATAATATCTGGATTGTGTTGCTTGTTTGTTTCTACTTCGCGTGTATATTATCCAATGGCCTTTATCTACATCCTTTGGTACTGATTGAATGTGTATCTCTTTATCTGCATTTGCTAAAATAGCAAAAAGATTTTCATCAGTAACTGCTTTAATGGGAGTTGAAACATTCTCATTGTTTCCCAAATGTGTTTTATGAAAGTCGATCCACAACAATAAAAAGTACGATTGATTTCTTCAATCGAACAAACATCGCTTCTTGATTTTTTGACTTGACTACTCTGCTTGCTTAAGACAAGTCCTATTTAACCTTCGCGGACCACTTCACTACTCAACAAGCTCTGTCTCGAGAGCAAGAAGCAATGCCAACAACTTATCTCAACATTTTTTGCCAAATGTTAGTCTGGTCAGCTGACCTCAGAGAAATTCTGTCACCCGGCACAACATGTTTATTCTCGGCGGCAATTACAACCTCTTTTTCAAAGAAAGTCGGAAGACTAGCTACAATGAAAGACACACGATTCTTTTGTGAAACACTCTTTCTAGTCTTACCCCCGCAAACAAAGAGGTTTTAAGATAGCAGGTGACCAAAAAGCTCTGAACAAATCTTCTAAAGAGCGTACCCTTAGTTTCTTCTCTTCCTCTATTCTAAAACGAAAAATATAAAGAAAAAAAATCAATTTTTTTCTATGGACCCTTCCACCAGCCAGTGGCGTAGCCAGGACTTTCATGAAGGGTGTTTAAATTTTAATAGTAATTTTTTTTTAAAAAAACGACGACTTAAATTACCAAAACAAATAATCAAGTTAAGCAATATTTAATTAAATATAAGAATATTTTTAATAGATTTCAACTTCTAGAGTATTTAAATCAATGCTTTGTTTTTGAGAAGAATGTGACAACATCTCTAATTGATCTATCGTTGTTTCTTTATTTGGTTGACTTAGAGAAGTCGAACTTTTTTTTGGTACTCTATTATAATAATTCCTCATGTCCATTGAAACTTGAAACTAAAATATTAAGTTGGTTATTTTTGTTGTAAATTAAGAGAATGAGAAGAAAAAACAGAGAGAGAATTATTGAGATTCTATTCTTAATAATATTGTAATATAATTTGTGTAAATGAGTCTCCTATTTATAGAGAAAGAAAACCTTATTCCATAAGGAAAAAGTATTAAAATTTAAGGAATTCTTATTCCACAAGGAAAAGTTATTAAAATTTAAGGGTCCATTGAAACTTGAAACTAAAAAAATTAAGTTGGTTATTTTTGTTGTAAAATAAGAGAACTAGAAGAAAAAACAGAGAGAGAATTATTGAGATTCTATTCTGAATGATATTGTGATATACTTTGTGTAAATGAGTCTCCTATTTATAGAGAAAGAAAACTTTATTCCATAAGGAAAAAGTATTAAAATTTAAGGAAATCTTATTCCACAAGGAAAAGTTATTAAAATTTAAGGAAATAATTCAATTTTAATTGAAAAAAATCCACAAGAAAAAAGTATTAAATTTAAGAAAATCTTATTCCACAAGGAAAATATACTAAAATTTATGGAAATAATTCAATTTTAATTGAAAAATATAGTTTGTAGAGGAGGGATTGGAACTTGGGTCCCTGGAGCCTGACACTATTAACCACCAAGCTACTGAACATTTATGTTAAAATTACGCATGTTTATTTACTTAATTGAATTCAAGAAGTCAAAATAATTACAGAAAAAGAAAACATCACTGTGGGGAATCGAACCAAGGTGCAAAGAGTAGAATTGCGCTATCTATTGCCAACTCCACTGCGCATTACTTTGTTATTTTAGGGGGTCCAAATTCTATATATATCAATATAAAGTCAAAACTTTACGTGTATATATAGTATAATTTTTCAACGGAGGGTGTCCAATTGGACAACTTGGAGCCTACGTGGCTCCCCCCCGGCCACCAGCATTCAAGAAAAGAGTAAAGGAACTGATTTCACAAAAGATCTCTCAAAAGCGATCAGATACCTTCTTTCCTTGATCTGGGAGGTAGATTATCTAGGTATCCTTCTCTATTTCTCTACTGAAAATTATGCCCGTAGGGTTCCAGTATCTCTTTATAATTCTCCTCTTCCTTCTCTAGTTAGGGTGTGTTTGGTATGAAGGAAAATGTTTTCCTGGAAAACAAGTTGATTTTTGACTTATTTTCTCATTTTTGGTTGGTGATTAGAAAATATTTTTCGAAAAAGATTTTTAGTGTTTGATTTATGAATGAAAAATATTTTTGAGAAATATCTTTTATTTTTACTAGAGTAGAAAATATTTTTTGAAATTGAAAATATTTTTTAGAAACAAACTTAAATATTTTTTGGGGGGGGGGGGTGGTAGGGGTGAGTGGGGGCTGGATATGAGGTGGGTGGGTTGGGGGGTCAAGGGTAGGGTGAAAAAATGAAATTTTGAAGTTGAAAATATTTTGTAAAAACAAACTTAAACTTTTTTTTTTGGGTGGCTGTTAGGGGGTGGGGTGGGGACGGGACGGGTAGGAGGTGAGGGGGTCGAGGGTAGGGTGAAAAATTGAAATTTCGAAGCTGGAAATTTTTTAAAAAAACAAACTCAATTTTTTAATTTTTTTTGCGAGGGGGTGGGGTAAAAAATTGAATTTAAAAACAAGCTTTAAATTTTATTTTTATTTTTTTTGGGGGTGGTTGGGGGAGGTTTGAGGGTAGGGACAAAATAAATTGATTTTTTCAACAAAAAAATAATTATAATTTGAAGTTGGAAGAGAGTTTTGGAAAATGTTTTCCATAAGTTTTGAAGGGAAATCATTTTCCTTAAATTTGAGGAAAATGAGTTGATTTGGAAAACATTTAACTCAACCAAACATGAGAAAATTGGAAAATGTTTTCCTTCATACCAAACACACCCTTAATCTCATTCCCTTTTCCTCCGTTTGTTCTTTTGCCTCTATTGCTATTTTCTTTAATTCCATACGCAAATTCTTGCATTCTTCATTTGCATGTCCTTGCAATTTAAGTCGAGTTTTGGGATAAAATTATCCTAACTATTGCCCCAATATAAAGTACATCCTTATTTTACCTTAATAAACAAAAAACATGCTTATACTATTTAAAAAGTTGCAAGATTTATCCTTTGCAGTCAGAAACTAACGACACCAACCAACCAAAAAAGAATGTGCCAGATGTGTGACTTTTCCCACCCCAGTCCTGATTGTCTTCCACCTCCAGGATCCAGCAAGCAGGAGGCTTCAAAAACTTAGCTTTTTAGTTCTAAAATAGCCTAAAGTGTTTTTGACGAAATTATCATCAGATGCTGTCATTTGAAAATTTCTCGTTGATTTATGTTTTCGTCATTTTTGTCATTATTCTGAAAGACATTATAGTTTCCTAAGAACACTTAGAAATAACTACTAAGATTTTCTAAGTCAGCGTTAAGATGTCCATTACGTGTTTGATGAAATGTCAGAAAGATTTGCCAATTTTCTTATTTTCTTTTCTGATTTTGGGTTTGAATAAATCCAATGTTGTGTTGCACTCATTTAACAATACATTAAGAAGAATCTGGATGCTAGATAGATTAAAATAAAACCAAAGTGGGATTAATTTTGCCTTCTTCTAAAGTTTGGTATCCAGGAGAGGAAAAATTTTATGGTGGGAGAGGCCCAACCAACAATAGTTGGGTGAGGCTCCACCCAATTTTTGACACTTGGATTTGTGGGCCCCGTTTTAACACTACACACTCTCTCACCTTATTTTTCCCCAAATTCTCCCCTTTTCCCTCCAAAATATTTTAGTTCCTTGTTCAATATTCCTCTCTTTTTCACTGTTTTTTTTAATTCTTTGTGCTCTTTATTAATTAGTAACTTAATTAGCTCTTTCTTTCTCATTAATCATTTATGTCCCTCAACTAAATCAATTTAAAAAATTGCCACCTCTCAACCAATTCAACTAAAATATAATTATTCCTCGTAGCTTTAGAAAAAACAATCTTTTAAATTTTTTATTTT
>JAJOOO010009089.1:0-46359 GCA_029582685.1 Solanum piurae | reverse complement strand
TGTCTTCTTATACCACATATCTCATTTCCAGGATGGACCCGTTAAAGTATATTTTTCAGAAAGCAATGCCGACCGGGAAGTTGGCTAAATGGCAAATGCTTTTGAGTGAGTTTGATATTGTGTATGTGACCCAGAAGGCGATTAAAGCACAAGCCTTGGCTGATCATCTTGCAGAGAATCCAGTTGATGAAGAGTATGAACCGCTTAAGACTTATTTTCCCGATGAAGAAGTTTCGTTTGTGGGTGAAGATATTTCTAAAGCACACCCTGGTAGAGTATTCTTTGATGGAGCGACGAGTCACCAAGGGAAAGGTATCAGAGCGGTCTTAGTATCAGAGTCCGGTCATTACTATCCTATGGCGGCAAAACTCCAATTTAATTGCACGAATAACATGGCTGAGTATGAAGCTTTCATCCTCGGTCTGAAGATGGCAATTGATATGAACGTTCACGAGTTGTTGGTTATTGGAGATTTGGATCTGCTGATTCACCAAGTTTAAGGAGAATGGGCCGTGAAAAACCCAAAGATCACACCGTATGTGCAGTATATACAGAAGTTGTGCAAAAGGTTCCGCAAGATTGAGTTCAGACACACTCCCAGGACACAAAATGAGTTAGCCGATGCTCTTGCCACCATTGCCTCGATGATTAAACATCTAGATACAAGTTATATTGATCCCTTGGATATAGAGGTAAAAGAGCAGCCCGTCCATTGTTCACATGTAGAAGCAGAGCCAGATGGTTTGCCTTGGTATTTTGACATTAAGAAGTATTTATAGACCGGGACTTATCATGAAAATGCAACGGTCAACCAGAAGAAGTCGATACGCCGTATGGCCCTCAATTTCTTTGCAAGTGGGGAAATCCTTTATAGGAGGACTCCAGATTTAAGTCTTCTCAGATGTGTTGATGCTAGTGAAGCTGCAAAACTTCTGGAACAGATACATGCCGGAGTTTGCGGTATTCACATGAATGGGCTCACTTTGGCGAGGAACATCTTTCGAGCCGGTTATTTTTGGATGACTATGGAGCATGACTGTTGCAAGTTTGTGCAGAAATGTCATAAATGTCAAGTGCATGGTGATTTAATTCGAGTGCCGCCTCACGAACTCAATGCTATGAGTTCACCTTGGCCGTTCGTAGCTTGGGGAATGGATGTCATTGGTCCAATAGAGCCAGTCGCCTCTAACGGACACATATTCATTTTGATTGCTATTGACTGCTTCACCAAGTGGGTGGAAGCAGCTACATATAAGTCGGTGACCAAGAAGGTTGTAGCTGATTTTGTTCGCAACATTTTGATATGTAGGTTTGGAGTGCCAGAATCCATCATTACAGATAATGGAGCGAATCTCAACAGTCACTTGATGAGAGAGATATGTGAACAATTCAAAATTACTCACCGTAATTCAACCGCCTATCGTCCTCAAATGAATAGAACGGTAGAAGCCGCCAACAAGAACATAAAGAAGATTCTGAGAAAAATGATTGATAATCGCAGAAGGTGGCATGAGATGTTGCCGTATGCTTTATTGGGTTATCGAACAACTGTCAGGACATCAGTTGGAGCTACTCCATACTTACTAGTATATGGAACAAAAGCAGTCATACCAGCAGAAGTTGAAATACCTTCATTGAGAATCATCCAAGAAGCTGAATTGAGTGATGCTGAATGGGTTCGTAAGCGAATTGATCAATTAACAATGATTGATGAGAAGAGAATAATTGCTGTTTGTCATGATCAACTGTATCAACAGAGAATGATTCGTGCTTTCCACAAGAAAGTAAAAACCAGAATATTCAAAGTTGGTCAGTTAGTTCTCAAACGCATTTTCCCTCACCAAGATGAGTACAAAGGGAAATTTGCACCAGATTGGCAAGGACCCTACATGGTTCGTAAAGTGTTATCTGGAGGTGCTTTGGTCCTGTCGGAGATGGTTGGCACCGAATGGCCGAAACCGATAAACTCAGATGCTATCAAGAGATACTATGTGTGAAGATTTCAGTATGTATTTCTGTCATTTCTTTGTAATCATTCTATTTGCTTGTAATTACTTTGTTTAAAATTTATCCCTATGTATTTGAACTACGTTCGACCTGAATTCTCAAGAATGAGATACGTAGGTGGCCTATGTCGGCCTCGGTCGGTTTCTATGTAATTTTCTTATTTTTGTTAATCCCTGAGGGGGAACTACGTTTGACCTGATTCCTGCCTCAACGGGATACATAGGCGCCACAACGGCTCGGTCATATCTTCCGTAAGATTTTTACTTTTCCTTTACAATAGAAACTGGGACAGAATTTTTGAGAGGGACTCAAAAATTCTCAGGAACAAGATCTCTCCAACAAAGTCAAGACTGAAGTTACTTTGAGATTTGCAACTGGGACAGAATTTTTGAGAAGATCTCAAAAATTCCGTGATTGCTCACCAACGGTTAAAGATAAGCCAAGACAGCTAACTGGGACAAAAATTTTGAGATGGCCTCAAAATTTCAACAGGGTTCATCGGCAGTTTAGAACAACTTTGAATACTTCCCAACAAGTAATCAGATGGACCTCGATGCATCAACTCCAAATGTCGTTCATTAAGCTCGACACGACATGACACTTGACAGTGACTTTTTCCAAACATTACTTTTGAAAATATATTTTCCTTAAAAACTTCCCCTCCATTGTTTCAATTATTTTCTTTGCATAAAAATATTTTGTCTCTTCTATCAAGAAGCGGGAGATCGAAGAAATCAACCGGAGATAGCAAGACAAGAAGCGGACAACCGGAGAGATCGACACATATCAATTCATTTTTTAAAACTAATAATTTTTTCTGTGGATGCAGGTCTATAGGTTTACCTCAAAATCAACATATTCCACCATTCAATGAATATGGAGAAGTTAAAAGGGCGAAGAGCTCCCCAAAATTGACAATTTTTCTGTGGATGCAGGAAATACTTTATGCTGCTTATATCAAAGATTTTGGAATATGAATAACATTATTTAATTCAATTCCCAACAAGGCGAAGATCATAATGAACATTGCAACTCTGTTTGGAGATAGAACAAACAAAAACCACAAAGAGAGCAGTATTATTATTTTCCAGCAACTAAAGCTACCTGGAAGACATTTATATGCATTATATTATCAAATATGATAATATCCTTGCCCTGAAGGTTATTTATATTGTATTGTCGAATGAGACGATACCATTACCCGGAGAGTCATTTATATCGTATTGTCAAATGAGATGATACCACTACTCTGAGGGCTATTTTTATTTGTATTGTCGAATGAGACGATACCACTACCTGAAGATACCCAGAAGATCACCTATGTTGTCCGGTGAACCATTATCTTCGTCTGGTACCAGGGATGGCATCATCAGAAGAGAAATAAATCATGCATTGCAAGAGGAAGAGGCATGCATTTCAAGAGAAAGAGGATTCATGCATTACAAGAGAAGTCATGCATTGCAAGAGAAGATTCATGCATTGCGAAACGAGATTCATACATCGCGAAAAATAAGTCATGCATCGCGGGAAATTTTTTTATGCATAGCAAGAGAAAAGTCATGCATCGCGGGAAAGAGATTCATGCATAGCAAGAGAAGGATTCATGCAACGCGGAAAAGAAGTCATGCATCACGAAAATGGTCATGCATCGCAAGAAAAAGATTTACCCATCATAAGAAGATCAACATCGACTGCATCATTTTTCTTTACAAAAATGACATCAAGAGAATCATCAACAACGACATCAAGAGAACTATCAACATATTACATCAGCCTATTTTATTACTTTGACATCAAAAGAAGAGTACATTGAAGATTATATTGCAAATATAATAAACAAGCTTTATTTGCTTTACGTCAAACCCAATGAAGTTGACGTCAATGTTCAAGGAGAGAAATTAAGTGTCAACACGGTAAAATACACTATCTCTCCATTTGAATTGCATTTTATGCTAATGAGTTTTATCTCAGTCTTTGTTGAGAGCATCCGAGAGGATGAATTCTCAAAACAAACCACAGGTGCGGGCAACATAAAAAAGGATGCAACACAACGTGGAGCTTTTTCTTAGCAGCGAACTGGGACATAGTCCAAAGAGGAGTGCCAAGCTCTTAGGACGTGAGCAGAGAAAGCGACTTCCACCACAATCAAACCACACCCCTATTAAAAGGCATGTGGATTTTCCGTTAGGTTTCCTAGTTTCAGTTTTGCATTCGGAAATTTTCTACCGGAAGCAGCTTCCCAGTCTGAGTGACAATGCCCCAAAAGCTTTGGAAATTGTGTCCGTGTAAGTTCTTAATTATAGGTGTGAAGCGCGCCACAATCATAACTAAGAGGTTGCAAGCCTTCTTTTTATACTCGACTTACTTTGTCCGTTTTCCAGAACCAAAGGTTATCTTGCATAATAGATTTCCTTTTCAACCGATAGAATCGAACTACAAGCAGCCTGATTCCCTAAGTTAAGGGATATGTAGGCGGGACCATTGTTGAAAACTCGGCCTTGTTCCGACATTCTCCCTTAAATCTTATTCCCAGGTGTTTCGGTTTCTTCATAATTCGATATCAGAATAACTTTTGAATTATTTCAGAGTCGTGCGTCAAATCAAGCGTATCGAACTACAAGTGGCCTGAACTCTCATATAGCCTGAGATATGTAGGAAACCCATTTTCAGGGTTCGGCCATAACTCCTGAAGTCCGTACCAAATCCTTCTTCGAAAGATGAAGATGTGGTCGGTCAAAATTGGATTAGTCAATTTCATTTTCCTCGAATTTCTTGCATCAATCCGAGTCAAACAAAGGACAGTTGTTGACACCCAATTTTGACCCACCCCGATAATAATTAATTCTCGAGCTTCTTAAATTCCAAACGATTTGAAATAATTAACTTTATAAAATTCAAAATATTTTTCAAGTTATTTTAAATAAGTTTTGTCACTTGTTCTAATTTTTAAATAATGTATATGATATAAATAATTATGTATATAATTAGTATATTTTATGAATATTCGAAATCGTCTCCAAAAGATTTCATTTTGATGAAATCTTCTACTAAAGTAATTGGATCTAAAGTATATTCGTAATTTGAAGTTATTTAGCTTATTAGCTTAATTATTTTGGAAGCTTGTTTTATTAATTTACTAACTTAGGGTGTGGTTATAATTTTAAATTACTAGTTTATAATTAAGTTAAATATTTTATTTCGTTAAGATTAAGAAGCTCGTTAATTAATTAACATTAATTCGTCTTATTTAGATTTTAGCCGATTTTTGTTAATTTAACTAAGTTTGGTATTGCTTAAACTCCAAAGTCTAACCAATCTAATTCTATCCCTAACCCATTTAAAAAGGACCAAAAATTGGGGCCTTTCTTCAAATTTTCAGCAAATCAGGCCCATTTTCTTTCCCATTAGCCAATTTCCAGCAGCCCTTGTTGCCTCAAACAACCCAGCCCACTTTTTCAACCCATACCAGGCCCATTTCCAATTCTAAAAGAACCCAGAAGTTTCCAATATTCCCAGACATTAGCCGCAGCTACACCAACAATCCCAACGTCATTCCAGCAAGCGACAAAACAGAATGTTAACAACACCAAAACGCAGAAGCGACAATAACAAACGATGCCCCTCCCATCTCCAATTTTCACGGCGATACACGGTCCAACTCACGGAAAGACGACAACAGAGGGCAATACTCTGTTTTCTTTGGTCTTTTCTCTAATGTCTCTCTCTCCAGTATAGTCGCAGCAGCAGCTGTAGCAGCACAAAATCATCTCTACACCCTTGAGATGGAGCCACGTCGCTCGCCAAGAACGATCGATCAATCCGAGGCATCGATTCGCCCCTTCCTCTTTCGGAATGGGTTGAAAACTTCAGAAAAGGTGCCTCACCTAAAATGGTGAAAGATTTTTTTGAATTCAAATTGGAAGTGGTCCTTGAATCCGGATTCTGGTCCTTTTTCCCCCTCGAAATTGAACCCTAGCTCCCTTCTATATAATTCTTGACTGTTTCAGTGTCAAAGGGGATTTTTTTTGGGAGGGCAAGAGAACATAAAAATAATTTAAGTAAAAGACACACCAAATACATCTCAAGAGCATTCTGTTAAGTTTTCTTGGTTGTTGCCCGAGTTGGAACGCGCGTGGTGAAGTCGCAATTTCCTTGTTCGTCTTCATCTCCGTTCGCTGCACCGAACAAGGTAAACAACTCATAATTCCTTTGCTTATTTTGAGTTCTTTGTGTTGGTTTGATATGTAGTTCTTTGTGGATTCTTAGACGAGCTCGTGTGATATGTTCGATCTATATTATTCTCTTCATCTTATTTTTACTAAAGTGTCATTATGTGTTCATTTCTTGGTGATTTGATGCCCATGTAAACTCACATCGTTGGCTTTGTTCTCTTCGAATTCATCGTTGTTATGCTCGCCTTAAGTTTGTATGGCCTATTTGGTTAACCACGTTTACATTGCTCCGATCGTGTTTGTCAAATAGTATTCCTTACTTGTCTCATGTTTTGAAAGTGTCAAAGGTATTGCCTCACTGTTCTTGAGCCGATTATTCAAGTTTAAATCACTGTATTGCCCAAATCAGTAAATTTTGATTTAATCATGTTTTTTTTTATGACATACATGATCCTTACTTTTAGTACATTTTTATTCATTTATTTATTGTTTTTATTCTGTTTTGTCTACTGTCATCAGATGTTGTCCATGTCTAGTTAGTTTAAAAAATATTATGTTTAGAAAAATGTGTGCGCAGTTCCATTTATTTGGAGTAAAAATATGAATAATCCTTTGCATCTAAATGAGTTTCTTATAGGATGAGATTGTTTGACATCTCTGTTGATTCCTTTGATTAAGTTGAAGCTTTGGTCTCATTTCCGATATGAGCTTGAAGTTTAGATTAATGGTCGTTCCTGTTTTGGTACTAATTTCATAGGACCATAAGATGATTCTGCTTTCATTTCGTGTCATGTGGCTTAAAAGTTTCACTTACTAATTCGTTTCCTTCTTCTTTTGTTGAGAAATCTACCCGAGTTCATCACTAACTCCTCTCCTTGCATCTTCTATTTGGTGCTAAGGCCCAATATTTCTCTTTACCAGGTCTGCAAAGTTGGCGTACAGGTTGAAAGCAGCAGGAAATTGAGTTTTCATATCCCGGAAACCTGAAAACAAGCTGAAATACAGAATATATAGAGTGATATACGTCAATATACGTGACGAAAGTGTTGAGATACAAGTAAAAAAATATCAGAATACAGGAATGCAAAGTTCAGACAAAAATACTGGTTTCGAAAGGCCCGAAATGGGTAGGATACGGCTCGTATACATCACTATACATAAAAAGTATACACAGATTTTCAAAAGGGAATAGGCCCAAAAGCCTTGATAATTTCAGCAAGCCCAAGATTTGGAGAATTTGGGCCTTTATTTTACATCTCTCCCCTTTTGCTCTGATTTATTTGCTTGATATGTTGACTAACATTTATTTGCAAATTGGTTTTAACTTAATTAAATTCCTAAATATAATCATTTCCCTTTATAAATACATATATATCCAAACTGAAATATTTATATACTTAGCTTTACTTTTATGTTTCGTCTTATCACATGTTATTCCCCTTTAGTTCATTCCCACTAAAAATAAATAAAATGATAAAAATAATAATAGTAATAAATAAATAAGTTAAAATAAATTAGTTCTTTTACTAAGTTAAAATTTCAAAAAGAAATAGTTAACATAAATGAGTTCTTTTATTTAGTTAAAATTACAAAATTAGTCAAAATCATGATGAGTCATTTTATTTAGTTAAAATTTCAAAATTGGTCAATGTCATTTTAGTTAAATCGCCGGTCAACCGCAAGTTAGCGGGCATTTCGAGGGCCTAACACCTTCTCGGAATGTACATTGAACTTCGAACCCTTTTGTTTTCAATTGATTTTTATCTGTGTAAGTCTTTTGAAAACCTTGAGTTTTTTCTTGGTTTTTACTAAAAAAATTAAGTGGCGACTCTGTTCTTTTGGAAATTCGATTTCTCTTAAATCATAAGTTTGATCGATTTTTTGAAAACTCAGTCATTTTTCTTTTATATATCTTTTCGAGTAAAACACACATGCCACAAGTTCTATGTTCCTGGTGCTCTTTATTTTTTACTCTGTCTAGAGGCATAAAATTCCTTTAAAACACTGTGGAACAAGCGAAAAGATGTCTAACATCACTTAGTTCATAGTCCAAGACAAAATTATTGTTCCTTGAAAATAGTGCATAAATGGAAAATGACTAACAAAATCTACAAGCAATACAACTTAAAGATGTCCTTTTATATGAATTGTCTTGTTCTATATGTGAAATAACAATCAGAATTTAACAGAACTTGAGAACAAAAGTACTCTTACAAGTTATTTGTTACTCGGTTTTCTTGATCTGAGCTTTTTCAGCCTTTTGTCTTTTGTTGCATCCGTAACAACTTATCTAGAAAAAGGACAAACTAGACTTTCAACATAGAGTGCTACCTTAGGATAGTCATAAAAGTTGATAGCCTTTGAATATCTTAATGAAGCATCCTTCGGGTTGTATATCACAGAAGCTAAAATAAACACGACCAAAATTTCACCTTTATTTGAAATGAAAGAAGGCCAAGAAAGTACATGATCATACCCAACTAGATGATCAATTATATGGTAAACATTTTTGTCCAAGATTCTTTAACCCCATACTCTTTCATGACCCAAACATCTACATGAGAGCTACTATAATCACAAAAAACAAAAAGATCACTTCCTAACACTCCCAGGATCAAAGCGATATCTCCCTCTCTATAGCAAGGATGCTCCACTTCTCCCCATTTCTCATTACCCAAATCAAAAGAACTAATATTCCAATCCTTGTAGTTAATAATCAAATGATCAATGGTAGCTGTAGGCCAGTGAAGTTTCCCCTTCACAAACTTACCTGAAACATCGATTTTGTCCTTGACTTTGACGATCATCAACACTTCCCCAAGAATCACTCACTAAACTATATATTTTGAGCCCACCTAGACCGGATTTGTCATCACTACAAAAGGCACCCACTAGCTTATAGTCATCATGAAACTCATCATATCCAAAACCATAAATTCGCCACTGCTCAAACCACATTGTAGATGTAGGATCAGGCAATTTCTTGTACTTTCTATTTGATGGATTCCATAGAAACAAATCATATCTCTCACCCACAAGACAAATCAATCCATTTATGGAACCTAGAATCATTACAGAGTGAGGCCATTCGTTATACAATCCATCAGATGTCATGCGATAATTCAAGTCATATATCTCCGTCACAAACTCAGAAAATAAAGAATTAGAGTAAAATATTTAAGATTTAATGTACCTCTAAAACTACGCATCACCCTGTGGTGAGTGTAATCTTTGTTATTAGCAAATACACTAAGATGGGTCTTGACAAATTCAGGGCTAGAGATTAAAGCAAGCCAAGACTTCGAAACAGACCTGAATTTCAAAAGGGGTTCCACTGGAAGCCTTAAGAGGATTTCAGTGATGAGTTCTTCTGGCGGAACAGGAATTGTCAAGAAGGAATCTTTCACTGAAGTGGAAGAAAATTGAGCTTGTTTTGTAGGTCTACTCCATTTTGGGGGTTGATGGGTTCATCTCCCTCAGATTCCATTTGGGTTTCCACAAATTTGAGCTCAGTATTCTTACATAAACTGAAATTCTCCCAAAGTGTACTAGTCAGTAGTCACAGCTGTTGTAGAGTGTTGAGAGTTTTTTCAAGAATATATTTTAACCCTATAGAGGATGACAACCTTTTGGGCTTTAATTTTGATTAAAAATATTTTTACTCTTGTAAACTTATATATAGTTTTTGGAAAAAAATTATTTTCAAAAAGTATAACCCCTCTTTCTATATATATACTAGTTTTTTGGCACCTGCGTTGCACGTGATTAATAATTCCAAAAATATATGTTAGAGTAAATAGTATTGCTTATTTAAGCGAAAATTTGAATAATAAACTTAGCAAAAAATAATATTGAAGATTCTTTTGTGAATGTTCAATGTGGAACATCATATATATCTCTTATTCACGGAAACCTATGAAAATGATCAATGAAATTTTTTATTAGTTAAATACAATAATGTAGATATTTATTTCAATTTTATGAGGTTCAATCATGTAATTAGTTTTATCTCACTAATATATAGAAAATATTTGCTTTGTATTTTTCTTGTCATCTAACCAGATGTGTTTTGCATGTGTATTCCACTTTAAATTGTTTAGATGTCATATGAACATGTGAAGAGAACAACTACATTTTATAAATTCACATATTTTCGCATTTGTTGTGAGTTTTTGTTTTGAAGAAAAACTCGGAACATTTTAAAATAATATATTTTGAAGTTAGAAGATCTTGTTAACTTGATAATACATTTGTGACATATATAATACTTTAATTGAAATACAAATACCTACCCAAATATAAATACATATTTGCATTAATAAAAAAATTATCTCATAAAATTAACTATTAAATAAATAATAAAAATTAAACTAATACAAACTTCAACTGACATTATTAGAAGTCATATGAACTTTCTTCGTCTAAAATACTGAAATATTAAGAAATAGTAAAAAAGTAAAACAAAAGGGCAATGTTTATATAGTAATAACTATTTTGAAGCAAACTTCCTGAGAGTTTAAATCACACAAGTAACATTGATAAATAAAGTCATTCTTTTGTCTGGAACATAAAAAACATATTCAGAAGCATATATCTACATCACAAGAGAAATTGTTAACAAAAACAAATGAATTTAGACTACATCATGTTAACTTTATATATTGGAACATTAAATACTAATGTATATATTAAGCAAACAAATAATTATTATATCATCAAAATTATTTTCCTCAAGTACTCGAGGTTATGGAATATACCCTCTCGGGATAGAACGACTTACTTCATCAGAATAGTGGTACGTCATATTTCGCTAAACTTCGAACTCAACGACAATAAATCACACAAAAAAATTAAAATGCAAGAAGAAGAGTAGAAGATAAAAAAAATTGTGGCTGAAAAATGAGAGGAAGCCCCTCTATTTATAGTCAACAAAGGATAATATGAACAAATATTTTTTGTGTCTTATCTGAAAGGTCGTGCCCTTTTCGAGAAGTCACAACCCTTTGAAGAAGTCACAACTTATTAAAAAAGTCACAACTTATTGAAAAAGTCACAACTCTTTGGAAAAGTCACAACTCATCGAAAAATCACAACCCTTCGAAAAAATTCACAATTTATCGGAAAAGTCACAACTCATCGAATAAGTCACAACCTAAGTTAGGGATATTATAGTAATTTAACATTCAAGTTAGGAGTTCATGCTTTTAAGGATATATATAGCTGATGTGGTACATAATCAAGTCATGTAGTAATCAAGAATGATTTATGACTTCTCGTAATTCATCATTAAAGACTGAATAATGAAAGAACATTATTGTAAACAAATATCCAAAAAATTTACTTATTTAATCCTTACCATTATAATAAGAAAAAAAATCTTTTATTTTTATTTTTTTCAGTTACAACAGAATAATTCTGCATTATTTAATTATAGAATTTGAAAGGTTTTTGTACCATTAAAATAAGAAAATAACTATATAAACAATATATATTCACCATCTCAGTTTTTTCATGAATCAATATGAATTTTATACAGTATAAATTTATAAAAGTAGGTAGAATAGAAAGAATGAGTCCAAGAGAAAAGACCATAGCGATTCAAGATTATTTTATTATCTCAATGCATGATCAATACTACTATCTTGCGTTTTTGTAGTAATGTTGGATCAGAATAACTCTTCCTTGATCACCTTTTAAGATACCAAACACCATTTATGTGATATAACAAAAGGAATCATCAGGCTATTGCTAAACATTTGAAATTTGACTAACATCCGAGAGTAAAGCAAGAAGAAGAAAAGATGCAAGAATTGAAACTTTTGAAGAAGTTTTAGCCTAAATCTACGACTAATTTGATAGGTATAATTTTCAACCCAAACCCTTGTCTGAATATTGTTATTTTTCTTCTTCTGTCCTCTTTTTCTTTTTTCATTGAAATACTTTGAGTTTGTATGACAAAAAAGTGACAATATTTCAAGAAAGAATTGATATTGAGGGATTTTTCTTAACATTAAGAAGAGACGAAAAGGAAATATATAAAGTACTACGAGAGAGAAAGAAAAATGAAAACAAATAAAGAGGGATAAGTGTTGGGTTTTTTAATAAACAAATAAAGAAAATAACAGAGAAAGACTTTCAGAAAAAAAATACTGCAGAATTGTCAAAGGGAATTATTCTATTAATAATCCAGAGACTTGCATTTATAAATATAATTCCTAACTAAAAATAGAAAAATACGTTACTAACTTAACAGTTTAATTCATATAAAAAATAAAAAGAACTAACTCCTTAAATATAAGTCAAATAGGACTCTAATAACATAATTTAAAAACCCTAAAATTAGCTAACTGTTTTATTTCTGCAATATCCTGAGACATATTCTCATCACTCCTCCTTAGATCAGGAATTGTAGATTGTAGTCTCATCTGAAATTGACCTTGTGAACAAATCAGTCAATTCATCTTTTGTCTTGCAACGCTTGTGTACATCTTCTAGTGGATTAAATGAGAAGCTCTTACCTCTCATTTCAACTTGTAAAATCTCTTGTTTAGTAGAATCAAATATTCGACAATATTTGTCTCCAAATAATTAAATCCTTTTTCTATTAACTGAACAACACTAAACAAACTTTTATCAATACCAAACACATAAAGAACATCTGAAATTATTTTTGTACCTGAATTTGTTTTAATTACAACAGACCATTTTCCTTTTGCAGGAATACAATCACCATTCCCAATTCTGACTTTCTTAATTTTCATAGGAATTACTACAAAAAAAACTGCTAAAAAACGACGGACAACGTCGCTTCAAAAAGCGACGCCATTTGCCACACTGTCAGTCTTTCTTAATAAAAATAATTATTTTTAAAATTATTTTACAAAAAGCGACGGACATCATCTCTTAGTCCATCGCTTTTTTTCGCGGATTTTTGCACCAAATATATATAAAATTAATAATTATTTATTTAATGTAAATATAGACGTTGTCCATCATTTTTAATTAAAAAATAATTATCTATAAATTTAACAATAGCCACGCCGTCCGTCACTTTTGAATTTTTTTTTTTTTTACTAATTATTTTTTTATGAAAGCGACGGACAACATCTTTAGGTCCGTCGCTTTTTGGTCAAATTATTGGTCAAATATTTTAAATAAGTCACGGACAACGTCTCTATGTCCGTCGCCTTTTGGTCAAATTGTTTGGTCAACTATTTAATGAAAAGCGACGAACTTAGAGACACTGTCCGTCGCTTTATAATAAATATCTGATACATATAGACGTGATTCCCCTATCCTCCCCCATTTCTCATTTCTCAAATTCTCTCCTCTCATTTTCCACTCCGCCGCCGTTGTCCGTCCGTCCTATGCTGCCGCCGATTGGAGTCGATCGTGAGGAGCTGCCGCCTCCGCCTCACCTGTCGGAGCTGCCACCGCCCCCTCTTTTCCCTCTCTCTTCATTCTCTCCTTCTCCTTTAAGGTTAGAGTTTTATTTATTATAAAAAAAATCAATTTGAGTTCTATTTGATTTTTTTAGTTATTTAATTGTAATTAGTTTATTGATTTTTTGTTTATTGATTGTTAGTTTGAATTAGGGATTATTTGATTGTTAGTTTGTGTTTCTTGATTGTGAATTAAATTTTTTAATGTTAGGGTTAGTTTGAATTAGGGTATATTCGGATTTGTTTGAATTTCGGTATTTCTTGAGTTAATTAGTTTGATTTTGGGATTCTAAGATTAGTTTGAATTAGGGTATTTAAGGAGTTGTTTGAATTTGTGTATTATTTGAGTTAGTTTGATTTTCGAATTTTAGGACTAACTAGAGTTTGAATTATTATTGAGATTTTAGGACTTATAGTTTGAATTTGGGATTAGGAATAGCTAGCTAGTTTGAATTTAGGATTTTAGAACTAGTTATATTTTGGTATTTTAGGACTAGTTTGAATTTGTGATTTTAAGTCTAGTTTAAATTCAGAATTTAGGACTAGTTTGAATTATTATTGAGATTTTAACGAATAAGCATCCTCCTCATAGTAACATTCTTCAACTGGTGGTGGTGGAGTTCTAGTCAAGTAGTTTACCGCATTCACCTTTTCGACACCTCCGCTCACATGCTTCAACACCAACACAAGTTTTGTCCTCATTTGAGCCATCTTCTCACGAATGTCATTGGTAGATTGACTAGGTGCAGCTTGACCTGCAAAAGTGTTTCTTCCCGTGTCTGAATTTCTAGTGCTCCATGCTTTATTATTTTGAGAAATCTTCTCTAGTTTCTCTGCGATTTCCTCAAAAGTGCACTCACCATATGATCCTTCAGCGATAATATCAAGCACAACCTTACCATTGTCATTCTGACCTCTGTAGAAATACTTCTTGAGTGACTCATCATCAATGCGGTGATTCAGAACACTTCTTATAAATGCAGTGAACCTATCCCATGAACTACTCACAGATTCTTTAGGTAGTGCTACAAAGTTTTTCCACTTTTCCTTGTGATTCAGCTTCTTGGACAACGGGAAGTACTTTTCCATGAACACCTTATGCAATTGGTCCCATGTGTGAATTGAGTTATATGGAAGCTCAGAAAACCACACTGCAGCATCACCGGTCAATGATAGGGGGAAAGCTCTCAACCCTATGACGTTCATATCCAACTCCGGTCGCCTCATACAACTCTTGCAGACACTCCTCAACTTGGCCATGTGCCCATGCGGATCTTTCGAAGCCATACAAGAGAACAACCCCCTTCCTGTAAGCATTTGCATCAAATTGCTAGTTACCACAAATGTATGCCCTATAGGTAGAGGAGGGAGAACAATGGGCCCTTCTGATTCAACTGTATTGAACTCGACCCTGTAGTTATCTTGCAACCTAGGTTTTGGCAGAGTTTGCACCCTCAATACATCTCCACGTAGATTACCACCATAATCCTGAGCGTGCACATTAACAACCCCCGGAGGATGCAACTCAACTCCATCACCTAGATTCTCTCCAATTGGATTAACTTGGACCCCTTGATTATTCATCTTTCTCAAAGTTTTGCTCAACTCTGGATCGTATGGGGTCAATGGTTCGCCTCAACTCTGTGTACTTGGCATACAGTAAAGTAGAAACTTGTAGAAAACAAAAACAAAAGAAAACATAAAATTAGGAAATAATTGACTAATGTTCAATAATGTAGTTGAACTTAATCTAAAAGCCTCATTCCCCGGCAGTGGCGCCAAAATATGATACGTTCAAATTACACATCCCTAAAGAAGTATAAGCGATCGTTATCAAGTAAAGAACCCAACTTGTAGGTTGGGGTCAATCCCACGAGAAATATGGTTGACTTAAACTTAACTCACTATTATATTCATTTAGTCAACTTATTTCCAAGACAAGTGAGTAAAAGGGGGGATTTGTGAAACAAATAATTGATTGTTGTTTAATTAATAAGAGAGCAAGATTCAAACTTTGTTGTTATCAATGTCAGAGAGAAACTAGGGTGTATGTGTTCCCTATAAGCTTTTAACGCGGTAATCCTAATAATAGTAATCCTTTCCTAGTGTTTTACATACAAAGTTGGTAAGATAGGTATCCCTAAGTGATTGCTCCTCCAAATAGGGAATTTCACTTCGCACCTTGGTATGGCTACGTGTGTATACTTTACTAACCCTTACCTTTACCTCATATTAGACATCACATCAATGTATGACTTAGTTTTCACCCTTGCACCAATTGACATTAGACTATTAGATAGTATCACACTAAATCTTTGTTGATAATTCTTTTCGTATTAACTACCTCCTTGGTCCGGCAAGTAGCAACAAGGCGAGTTCTAACGTTGTGCACCGTTGAAAAGACTTCTAAGTGAAAGAATTACCAATACATGTATACACACTATTCAAGAATTACTTAGTTTTTATTCATACATTGTTAATTTCTCATGGTTTCCGCAACCCTAGTTGTGGATTTAGTTACTCATGCTTGAAAGAATACAATTCATATTTAAGTAAAAAGAATTCATGAACTTACGTTTAGAGTAGAAGAAACCAGTAATCTCCAATTGAATTTCAAAGAAAAAAATCTTATAAACAGAAATCCGGAAATCAAATTGCCAAAAATCTTATGGACGGGGCTTTGATCGATGACTCGACCTACAGACTGTGGGTCGGTCTGTAGGTCCCCTCCGTTGGTCAACACTTAGACTTTTTCTGCAAGGCCTGGAACCTTCAACTCCCAGTTCATCACTGACGGACGTGCAGGACGGACCGTAGGTTGATCAGTCCTCTTCTATGGCTCCACACTTAGGATTTTCATCAGGTACTGGAACTTTGACTCCTAGTTCATCTTCTACGAACATGCAGGACGGCCCGTAGGTCGACTTACGGTCCGTAGGTTACTTCATTGTTCCACACTTGGTCAGACTTCTCTGAAGCTCCTATCTATGCCCACCATCGATGGACCGTCACAGGACCTACAGTCCATAGGTCCCTCCATGGGTCGCCACTTCTGCAGATTTTCAGTTGTCATTTCACTTTACCACGTCCAAGCCTATTTCCTGCAAACATGATACAAAACACATTATTTCTAATACAAAATGGCCCTAGACACACACAAATCTTAAGTGAAATGTAGTAAAAATATCGTAAACTTACGGTATATAAATAGATCACATCAACATAAGAGGAATACTTCTTGAAGTAACCTCAAATCAACCTTACTCATTATGGAAGGAAACTCAAGAAACAATCCAAGCTAATCATTCATCACAACATAGTCTAGCTTATCTTTTATAGACATAGGGAATCACCTCTTGCCTATAAAATATGGATCATGGTTGCTTACCTCTAGTCCAACTTAACATATGGATCATGGGTACTTGCCTCTAGTCCAACATCATGTGACATGGGTATTTGCCTCTTGTCATTCTATAAGGATCATAGGTATTCACCTCTTGTCCAACTCATATCTTAAGAACATGGTGAGTTGCCTCTTGTTCAACTTTGAGTAATAACGGTAATTTCATATTTATTCTACTCCATGGAATACGGGTAATCGCCTCATATCCATCTCATTTAGAAGTCATGGATAATCTCCTTTAACCTCATCAATTTCTTAGTCTTTAGAATTAGATTCATTTTAGGTGAGCAATATTTTTAACCTAGAATCATTCAATGTGAGAAAGACTTTCACATTCATAACACAAACAATTCATGTGGGAACTATCACTTCCACAACAATCACATCAATAGTCAACAATTGACAACATAAGCTTTACTCCCAAAGCACTATATCTCATAGTAATTCTATATGCTCAATCTCAAGTAATTCAATATCATAATCATCTCATAAGATTCAATCTTAAAGCAATTCTAATCATGATTAATCAGATAAGCTTCAATTCTGATGTATCTCATTAATCCTAGATTGAATACATCTAAACCCACAAATTCTCCTTTCATGGCACAAAACCCATTTACATCAATTTCATCTTTCTAGATATGGGTTAGTCATGGGTACATGCAAATTCATCCTAAAAACATGTAATCCTATCAATTCAATCATAAACAATCATAATCCACTCAGTTGGATCAACATTCATGAATACCCATAACATTGGAAGAAAACCCTAACTCAAATTAGGGAATTTTCTTTTTTCAATTAGGGAATCTTAGGAACTCCATCAAAGAAAGGATTCCATAGATGAAAATCCATCATACCTTGATTACAAAGCCCACAAATTCTTGAAGGATGGAGACTTGATCTTGATCCTAGCTCCAACTCTTTCTTCTTCCTCAAAATCTAGAGAGAGAAATATTTAAGAGGAAGACGTTGTGATTTCTTTTGGGTTTTTCAAATAATGACTTGAATGGGTTAGTTTTGGGGTTAAACTTACTTATATAGGGGTGCTAGGCTTGGGTAAAATGACATACTATTAATCTAATTAAAACCAGAAAAGATCCAATTTCCCCTAAACCTACAGTGGTCTGCCCACATTCAAGATGGGCTCCACGAGCCGTGATGCCTACCACGAACCGTGGTCCCTCTCGTGGTCATGAACAAGTGGCTTGGCAACCACTCCCTTAACCCCTAAAAATTAATTCACCACCACGACCCCTCCCACGGCCTATCAAGGCCTTCACGAGCCGTGGAGTGGCTCGTGTGGAGGAGGTTGTTTTGGGTAGTGTAGCCTAGCTACTGCCTAGCCTACCATGAGCCTTACCACGGCTCGTGGTCCTTACCACAAGGCGTCATGGTGGCCGTGGTAGGTGGGGCAGTTCTTGGTGAAGGCTTTTCCAAACTTTGCTTCCTTGGCTCATGCCCTCCATTTAGCCCTAGCTTAGACTACTAGATTTCCGAGGTGTTACAAGTTCGAGGACGTTTCTTTATGCTTGGTTTAGTTAGTTTATTTTTAGTATTTTTAGAGTTAGCTAGGGACTTGTCCCAGAAGCTTATCAGTAGTAAATGCTCTTAGAGTCAGTATAAGTTGTTTTGTGGTTTATCCCCTTTGACATTCAGTTATATACTCACTTGAGTTTCTTTAGTTGTGACTAACTTTACAGTTATGCTTATGCTTTGTTAGTTATGTTTCAGTATGCTTGTAATATGCTAAACTCAGGGTTAGCTTGGGGTCACTTGTAATCCTAGGTCCCATGTTACGTCTAGGGTAGCCTCTGGGAGTGACAAACTTGGTATCAGAGCATCAAGTTCAAGAGTATTAGGATGTATGAAAGCCGCACTAAGTAGAGTCTCTTACATGAGTGTGAAGCGCTCCACATCTATGAGGGGGAGGATATGAGGTGTTCTAAGAAAAAAACATCCCTTCTTTCTTTTCCAGCTTGTGCTATAGATTATAAACTCTATTTAATCTCCTTTTAACTCCTACTCTTCGCATTTTGGAAAATGTTTCCTAGAAGAGCTAATGCAAGGAATCAGACAACAGCTCAAGCAGACCCATTGAATGAGCAAGTCACACATGTCGAGTTTAGGGCTGTTTTCCAAGTTCTTGCTCAGGAAATGACCGCCCAGGTCAATCAGTATGTTGTGGTCCAAGCTCCACCACATACTAACACTACTACATAAGGAATCTGGGGCTTCAATCAGGTTTACCCTATGGTATTTCATGGGTCTAAGTCAGAAGAGGATATCCATAAGAGTTTCTCGATGACATCCAGATGGTAATAGACATTATGGGTATCACTCTAGTCAAAAGTGTAGATTTGGACGCTTATCAGTTTAAGGGAGTGGCCTACACTTAGTACTATCAGTGGAAGGAATCTCATGGTACTAATGCAGGTCCGATGAATTGGAATCCTTTCAAGACTGCCTTTCTGGACATGTTCTTTCCGATAGATTTAAGGGAGGCTAGGGCCCAGGAATTTATGAACTTGAAGTAAGGGTCGATGTCAGTCCCGAAAACTCTCTCAGAACCCTTTTGAGTTTCTACTCAAGTTGGTGACCTAGTTATAGCTAGACGAGTATGTAGAAATTATCCTGTCACAGTTTCCCAGGAAGTCACCTCAGCAGACCTTGTAGAGTTAGAAATAGTAGATTTCGATATCATTCTAGGCATGGATTGGTTACATTTATTTTATGCCTCAGCCGATTGTAGAACTAGGATCGTTTGGTTTGAGTTTCCAAATGAGCAAGTCTTAGAGTTGAAGGGTAGTAACACAGTGCGTGTAGGACGATTTATCTCATACCTTAAGGCCAGGAAAATAATTTCTAAAGGGTGTATCTATCATCATATTCAGGTTTAGGATTCAAACTTTGAACCTGTCACGACCCAAAAATGGATGTGATGACACTCGTTTTATCCCACCAAGACAAGTCAACCTACAACCCAACCATTTGGATAAAGTGCGGAAATAAAATAAAAATATAAGTTTAATAATAATTACTAATATGGATAACAAGTCAACTTAACTAACTCCCTAAAACCTGGTTATCACGTGTACAAGCCTCTAATGTAAATAATAGAATTGAAAGAAAATACAGAAAGTCTCAAATGACGTTGTCTCTCTAGTAGAACAAAATCATAAATAAGAGTAACAAGGTTCTCTAAGATGGCAAAAAGCTACCTCACAAATCTCCACAAGAGCCTCGGAAAAGAATAGAATAGAAGGTATCAAGAAGATCCAAGCTCGTAACCTACAAAAATGTAGAAGCAAGGGGTGAGTACCAAACAACAAGGTACTCAGCAAATAAACTTCTAAATACAAGCTAAGGGAATAGAATACATGTACTCCTTACACCTGTCACGACTCAGGGGTACCCCCTAGACTTAACACGTAGTAATTGACCCCGAAGGGTTCGCATACAAGCCCTTAGCATATCCTGAACATAAGATAATAGAAAATATGGGAAAATTTAAAACTTTTTACAATCGAAGTCATTTTTCATAAAAGCAAACGGAAGACTTTCTACACTTTGTCTCAAACCATCTAATACAACTTTTTAGAATAAACTCTTGGGACACAGCCCATAAAATAAGCTTAACACAAAAATAAAAGACATAAAGGTAAGGTGGGTTTTCTCCTCGAAGCTATGATGACTCACCAAAATCTTCAACTCTTCTAGATCCTTGGACCTAGCCTTCAAAGCAACTCAATCTCCTCAACCCTAGATTTGATTAGAATGTAGGAAATATGCATTAGTACAACATTTACCAAGTATGGAAGTTAGCACAACATAATAAGAACATCTCGAATAGTTAGTCAACATACGACATATGCATAAGAGATAATAACATAATCATCATAGTCAATAGCAAAATCTCCAATATAAGCATTATATAAACATAAGTCAACATAAGACATAGTTAATGAGTATAAGAGATAAGTCATAATGATATAAGCACAATTGACTCTTGGTCATAAATACCATAATAGAGCCATTCTCAAGTAACCTCAAAAGCATACATGTGCAAAGCAAGAATATAATACCATAATACCACCCAAGCTAAGTATCCCTTTTTGGTCATCCTAATCATGGTCTATAGGCATAGTTAGGTTTTAAACCTTTCAGCCATAAGGGTACCATACTCCTAACTAACCTCAAGGCACACTTGTGCAATGCATAAAAGGCATCCCATACTACCCTTCACACTAAGCATTACATGGAAGTCATCCTAGTCATATTCAAACTCCTTTGGTATCACTATAGGATTACTTCATGTAGACAAAAGAATTATCACTTCTAGTCACTGCTATCCTGAAAGGCATTTATAACAACAATCCATCAAGCATCACTCATGTAAGACAACACTCATAAGGTAACCTTTAGTTATACTTGTGCAAGACATGACTAGCATCCCATACTACTACTCATACTAAGTACCTCTTTAGTTCATCCTACTCATGTTCCTTAATTGGAGACTAGCCCGCTTTTAAAGCATGGGAACCCTAGGAGACACTTTACTAAGTCTGTCTTAGTTCCTTGTTGTTTTGAACCCTAAGAGATACTATACTAGGTACATCTTAGTTCATCATGCTGGAACTCTAAGAAATGATACTCAAAACATAATCTAAGTTCATTATAAAGTTGGACCCTATGAGATACTTCTTTTAGCATGTCTAGGTTCATTATCATTATGGACTCTAGGAGGGACTACTCAAGCATATCTAAGTCCATTTATACTCTTGAACATTATGAGGTCCTTCACTAACTTGTCTGAGTCCCTCATTACTTAGAACCCTAGGATATACTATATTAAGTACATCTTAGTTCATTATGGTTGAACCCTAGGAGATACTACACTAGGTATATCTTAGTTCATCATATTTGAACTCTATGAGATACTACTTAAAGCATACTCTTAGTTCATTTAGTTTGATATTTAGGAGATGCTCCTTCAAGCATAATCTTAGACCATTACTTATATTGGACTCTAGGAGATGCTACTTTATGCATAATATTAGCCCATGAGGTTTGACCTTTAGGAGATGCTACATTGAGCACAATCTTAGTTCATTACCAATCTTTTTTAATTGGGATATAGCCTTAGCCGACATGAGAACATATGAGTTATGACATAATCTCCAATGGTGTTACCCACATCATTAAGGGTTGGTCTACTTGCCAAGGTAGGACCAGTTTGTTAGCTTAGTCGGATCCACTAGCTAACTTCCTACGGGGCATGTAGTTATGGGATACAGAGATTGCTACTAGAAAACCAAACTCAACTAGGTGAGGCTTCCATCTAATGAGACACACTTGGGGAAATCAATACTCTTCTAGGTGAGAGATCCCATGTGGACAACCCAAACTAAACTAGGTGGGAACTTCCATGAAAGCCCAAACTCCACTAGGTGGGAACCTCCATCTCATTTCATTATCTACTCGGTGCTAGGCATAAATCCCACAAGATAATCATTAAGTCTCTACTTTGACTCAAGTTTATGGAAAGATGTCATTGACAACCAATCCATGCTACTACCTATTTTAGACCATGTGTGAGAAACTATCACCCTCCACGACCTAGGTATGAAGGCTTGCTAGCCTTTGGTTCAATTAGTTAGCTGAAGTCCTTCAACCCTAGAACCATTACTATGTGAGAAGTTTTTCATGTTAAGTTCATATTCATACTAAGTATCATCTCTATAATTATACCTTTAGACAAGGATAAAATTATGACCTAAGTGATTCTATCACTTCCTACCATCTATGATTCAATAGGTGATGTAGGTAGGTAAAGGTCTCTCAACTCAATACTATTCATTAGCCTTGAATTCATATGTAGATTTTACTCTCAAAGCCGTAGGATCTAAAGTTAATCATTTTAGCTTCTTGTTTAACCCCTAATGATTATAATTCATCACTATGTCTCCTCATTCTCAATGACTCTACATCATGGAAGGATATTATGAACCTAGATTACAAGACATTCAATCACATTCTTTAATACTAGGTGATTCTAGTCATAATTTGATTTAAAGGTTCAATTTCATCTTTACAAGTCAAGATCAATCATGTAGTATAGCGTCTAGTTCAATTCATGACTAGGTATTCCTAATCTTTATTAATTACTACACACAACATTGATTTAGGAAGATCACTCATGAACCTTCAATTTAACCTATAATGGTATCAACCCATAATTATCACATTTATCAATTTAGATTAAGGTTTACCATAGAAATCATCATAATATCATTAAAAAAAGCTAATTCAATCATAATTGGATGTTATCTACTAGATTGGAATTACATCCAAACCCTACCCACAATGCAAGCACAACCCTAGCTAGAATTGGGTTTTTGATTTCACAAGTGGGGAAACTATGGGGGCTCCATGGGTAGAAGAACCCATGGATGATTAAACTTCACATACCTCTTTTCAAAGCCCTAAACAAATCTTGAATCAATGGTGAAAATCTCCCTAAGTTGCTGCCCCAACTTCCTTTCTTCTTCTTCTTCTTCTTCTTCTTCTTCTTCTTCTTCTTCTTCTTCTTCTTCTTCTTATTTTTCTTCACTTCTAGAGAGAGGATTTCTTGAGAGTAATTTGGGGGTTCTAAGATGAATGAGCTAATGACTTAGTTTTTGGGTCTTATTAGGTATTTATAGGTGGTTATTTAACTACTTACCCAACCCCCTAAGCCCTTAATTAATAACTAACTTAATTTCCTAACACCTAGCTTAAAACTAAATTACTTAAAACTGGCATACGCCCCTCCACCTACGGACCGTAGTTGGAGCTACTGGACGTCAATCACCTCTGTGGTTTGTAGTTGAGGCTCAGCTTTTCAGGCCTGGTTTAGGCCTTGACCTACGCCCATGACCTACTAGGTGTGGTCTGATCTATTGGCCGTAGATGGCCATCCGTAGGTCACAATTTTTTTCCAGATTTTTGGGACTGTTTTGGGGTCCCCTTCAAGGACCCCTTGGGTGGTCCTTGGGCAGTCGTACTCGGATGTTTAAACCCTAAAACCCCTATTCTAAGTACGGGAACAATTTTTACAAGTTTTAACCCTCATACGACACTCCAATACTCTTACCAAAGGCTCTAGAACTCACTAGTTCAACTCACTAAATTACGGGGTGTTACATTATCCCCCACTTGGGAACATTCGTCCTCGAGTGACACTCTAAACACTTCTTAAAGTCAAAAATCTAACTTAGCAGCCCATTATGCATGCACTACATCTAAATGCACACAACCAATCAAGAAAACTTCTATTCAAAATCAAACTCATTCAATGCAACACAAGGGAGTAGGAAGTACATCTACCTACCCAAAATACATGAAATTCTATATTTTAATCATTTTAAAGGAGGGACTAACATCTCTGAACTAAAACATGCTCAATACTCTCTCATGGAGCCAAAATGCAAAGTTCATCTCACAAAACATTTATTTAAGGAGGAAATCTTTTAACTCCAAACTAAGGCATGCTCATTATCAACTCATGAAGCCTGTATGCCAATTTATACAAAGCACTACAACATGAGAGAAACAATGCATATAAGTCATTTCTAACAAGACCTAAGCATTTTCATGAACATGCATATACGAAAATCATGGCAAAATATAAAGCACACAATAACCCTACTAGATAGGCACACTATCCCCCACTTGGGAGTAAGCCTACACAACCTTTTCTAAACATCATGCACACTAAAAACAATTTCAAAGTCCAACATAACAAGTCATAAATTACTAGAAATCCAGATATTTTACTAAAGCATAAAGCACATGCCGGAAAGGACATGAGGAGGTCACTCTGGATCTTCTCTAGAATTGGAGAACATAAAACCTATGATTACTTGGGAGCATTGGACTTGACCTCTCAAGTAGCACTCTTAACCAAAATCCTTAACAAAGATCACTCCTACACTTCATGGAACACTTCTTTGTTCCTCTATCTCTTAACTAGCCGGCCTAATACCTCTACCGGTACTTGTAAATTTGAGAGGTTTTCATCAAGCAACTATGGCTCACAAGCAACCTTACTAACACAAACTTCTCAAACTCACTACACCTCTTAAGGTGAGATTTTCAAGACAATCTAAATCATGAACATCTAGATTACTCAACGACTTTGCTATCTAAGCACATTATCTCCCCCTTGGGAGCAAACCTATACAAACTCTTTTAAGCATCACTTCTTTCAATTCTAAGGCCGGAGCAAGTCATCACTTAAGCTTTTACATCCATCACACAAGATGATTCTAAACCATGGTGAATTACACTTCTACCCTTCTTAGAGGAGTTAATTCACTCAACCCATCTAGGCATTACTTAAACACGCTATTCAACCAATCTATCAACAAACTTTTAAACCCATTTTGACTAAGTCGAGTTCTACCAACAACTAAACATAACCTCACAATAACCTTGTTAGGTAGGCACACTATCTCCCCCTTGGGAGTAAGCCTACCCAAATTCATCTAAACATCTTTCATAACATAAGGCAATAATGAAGCATCACTCATACTAAAGACAACAACATAATCTATCATCTCAAATCTATCAAGTCACAAAGCCATAATTGGCATCTCAACCAACCTTTCTCCCTCACTCCTTGTAGCATAAACCCTCCTAATAGTCACATCCAAAAGACCATCGGATAAGGGATAAGAGAGAGAGCTTATCAATCTGGCACGACTTGGAGAATGAATAAATGAAGTTTCCTAAGCATCCAATAGCCTCCTATTCGTAAAATGTGGCGTGCTTCACATTTATGAACAAGACTCTACTAGATGTGGTTTGATACATCCTAAATTTATCCCAAAACCTTATGCTCTGATACCAAGTTTTTCACGACCCAAGGGTACCCCTAGATGTAACACGACGTAAATGACCCCGAAGGGATCACATACAAGACCTTAGCATATCTTGAACATAAGATAATAGAAAATATGGGAAAATTTAAAACTTTTTACAGTCGAATTCATTTTTCATAAAAGCAAACGGAAGACTTTCTACACTTTGTCTCAAACCATCTAATACAACTTTTTAGAATAAACTCTTGGGACACAGCCCATAAAATAATCTTAACACAAAAATAAAAGACATAAAGGTAAGGTGGGTTTTGTCCTCGAAGCTATGAGGACTCACCAAAATCTCAACTCTTCTAGATCCTTGGAAACCTAGTCTTCAAAGCAAATCAATCTCCTCAACCCTACATTTGATTAGAATGTAGGAAATATGCATTAGTACAAAATGTACCAAGTATGGAAGTTAGCACAACATCATAAGAGCATCTCAAATGGTTAGTCAACATAAGACATAAGCATAAGAGATAATAACATAACCATCATAGTGAATAGCAAAATCTCCAATATAAGTATTATATACACATAAGTCAACATAAGACATAGTTAATGAGAATAGGAGATAAGTCATAATAATACAAGCACAATTGAATCTTGGTCATAAATACCATAATAGAGCCATTCTCAAGTAACCTCAAAAGCACACATGTGCAAAGCAAGAATAACATCCCATAATACCACCGAAGCCAAGTATCCCTTTTTGGTCATCCTAATCATGGTCTATAGTTATAGTTAAGTCTTAAACCTTTCTACCGTAAGGGTACCATACTCCTAAGTAACCTCAAGGCACACTTGTGCAATGCATACAAGGCATCCCATACTACCCTTCACACTAAGCATTACCTTGAAGTCATACTAGTCATATTCACCCTTCTTTGGTATCACTATAGGCGTACTTCATGTAGAAAAAAGAATTATCACTTCTAGTCAGTCCTATCCTGGAAGGCATCTATTGCAACAATCCATCAAGCATCACTCATGTAAGACAACACTCATAAGGTAACCTTTAGTCATACTTGTGCAAGGCATGACTAGCATCCCATACTACTACTCATACTAAGTACCTCTTTAGGTCATCCTACTCATGTTCCTTAATTAGAGACTAGCCTTCTTTTAAAACATGGGAACCCTAGGAGACACTTTACTAAGTCTATCTTAGTTCCTTCTTGTTTTGTACCCTAAGAGATACTATACTAGGTACATCTTAGTTCATCATGTTGTAACTCTACGAAATGCTACTCAAAGCATAATCTAAGTTCATTATAAAATTGGACCCTATGAGATACTTCTTTTAGCATGTCTAGGATCATTATCATTATGGACTCTAGGAGGCACTACTCAAGCATATCTAAGTCCATTTATACTCTTGAACATTATGAGGACCTTTTCTAACTTGTCTTAGTCCGTCATCACTTAGAACCCTAGGATATACTATATTAAGTACATCTTAGTTCATTAAGGTTGAACCCTAGGAGATACTACACTAGGTATATCTTAGTTCATCATATTTGAACTCTATGAGATACTACTTAAATCATACTCTTAGTTCATTTAGTTTGATCTCTAGGAGATTTTCCTTCAAGCATAATCTTAGACCATTACTTACATTGGACTCTAGGAGATGCTACTTTATACATAATCTTAGCCCATGAGGTTTGAACTCTAGGAGATGCTACATTGAGCACAATCTTAGTTCATTACCAATCTTGTTTAATTGGGATATAGCCTTAACCGACATCATAACATATGAGTTATCACATAATCTCCAATGGTGTTACCCACACCATTAAAGGTTGGTCCACTTGACAAGGTAGGACCGGTTTGTTAGCTTAGTCGAATCCACTAGCTAACTTCCTACAGGGCATGTAGTTATGGGATACAGAGATTGCTACTAGAAACCCAAACTCAATTAGGTGAGGCTTCCATCTAATGAGATACACTTGGGGAAATCAATACTCTTCTAGGTGAGATATCCCATGAGGGAAGCCCAAACTAAACTAGGTGGGAAACTCCATGAAAGCCCAAACTCCACTAGGTTGGAACCTCCATCTCATTTCCATATCCACTCGGTGCTAGGAATAAATCCCACAAGATAATCATTAAGTCTCTACTTTGACTGAAGTTTATGGAAAGATGTCATTGGCAACCAATCAATGCTAATACCTATTTTAGACCATGTGTAAGAAACTATCACCCTGCATGACCTAGGTACAAAGGCTTGCTAGCCTTTGGTTCAATTTGTTAGGAGAAGTCCTTCAACCCTAGAACCATTACTATGTGAGAAGTCTTTCATGTTAAGTTCATATTCATACTTAGTATCATGTCTAGAATTCTACCTTTAGACAAGGATAACATTATGACCTAAGTGATTCTATCACTTCCTACCATCTATGATTCAATAGGTGATCTAGGTAGGTAAAGGTCTCTCAACTCAATACTATTCATTAGCCTTGGATTCATATGTAGATTTTACTCTCAAAGCCTTATGATCTAAATTTAATCATATGAGCTTCTTGTTTAACACCTAATGATCATCATTCCTCACTATGACTCCTCATTCTCAATGACTCTACATCATGGAAGCATATTATGAACCTAGATTACAAAACATTCAATCACATTCTTTAATACTAGGTGATTCTAGTCATAATTTGCCTTAAAGTTTCAATTTCATCTTTACAAGTCAACATCAATAATGTAGTATGGAGTCTAGTTCAATTCATGACTAGGTATTCCTAATATTGATCAATTACTACACACACCATTGATTTAGGAAGATCACTCATGAATCTTCAATTTCACCTCTAATGGCATCAACCCATAATTATCACATTCATCAATTTAGATTAGGGTTTACCATATAAATCACATGAAATCATCATAATATTAGTAAAAAAAAAGATAATTCAATCATAATTGGATGTTATCCACTATATTGGAATCACATCCAAACCCTACCCACAATGCAAGCACAACTCTAGCTAGAATTGGGTTTTTGATTTCACAAGTGGGGAAACTATGGGGGCTCCATGGGTGGAAGAACCCATGGATGATTAAGATTCACATACCTATTTTCAAAGCCCTACAAAATGCTTGAATCAATGGTGAAAATCTCCCTAAGTTGTGGTCCCAATGTAACGACCCTAAAAACGAACTAGTGAAACTAAAGGCTAACGTATGTGCGTTTGTGTTTGTCATGAGATTTTATGGTGTTGTATGTTGTCCCGAGTCATGGCTGAGGTGTTTAGGGGTTATAAGTCAAGGTAAGACTCCCCAAGGATCACCTTAAGGGTCCTTGAGGAGGTACCTAAGTCTACACCCCAAGACCCCAAGGAAACCATAAAGCTGGCTAAAAAAGGGTGACCTACGGAAAGGATCCACGCCCCGTAGGTCCATCCACTCCCCGTGGATGGCCTCCGTAGGTCAAGGGTCTTCTAACCAAGACATAGACACCATTGACAGAAGACCAGTACGGTCCGTCAACCCATCCACGGTCTGTGGATGGGGGTCTCGTGAATAAGACCTGGTTAGCTGTCAAGGGTCATGACCAACTTGGGGGTGAATTGGTAAATTCACCCCAAGTCCCAATTAGTGTATGGACGGTTATTTTAAGTGTGTTAAGATATTTTAAGAGTTTTAAAACATTAAAATCATATTTTTAGATTTCATTATTCACTTTTCCCCAAATCAAAACCCTCTCTCCCTAGTTTTCACCCTAGAGTCAATTTCAAAGAAGTTTTCAAGGTTTTCAAGTTACACAAAACCCTAAATTTTACTTAATCTCATGGGTTCTTGCATCAAACATTTTGAAATGATAAACTATGATTATATTGATGTTTAATTGATGATTTAAGATAAAAAATACTCTATGAACCCATGATTTCTCTTAATTCCTAAATTGTGCCTTATGAAGTGGGTTTGTTGATTATGAATGAATGTTGATGGAGTTATGCCTAGATTAATTTAGATTGTTGACTTGTATCATATTCTATGACTAATTATGGGAATTGTTGGTGAATTGATGATTTCTGATCATAACCTTGAAAGGGCAAGTTTGACCTAAGTACTTGTTGTAGTAAACTTGTGTTAGAGATGTTGATCCACTTGAAAGGTGGAGGTGTTTAATTATGATGTAGTTACTCGATGTTAGTATAATTCTACATGTATTCTTTATTAACCTAAAATTCTAGGGTTATGTCATGAAAGAGGCAAATTGAGGGTTTAAATGTGATCCTTCAAGAATGATGAATTTCTCTATGTAATGCCTTAGATTAGATCACCTAGACTTGAATTGGTTTAGGGTAATGCTTGTAAACATGAATTGACTTGATCATGATATTATGTGCATGTTGATGAATACTTGAAGTATAAAGTGCCAATCTTGATGTGATTAATGTATTGATGAGTTGGTGGATCATGGTATTCCCTTATCTATTTTGCTATTGCTATATGCCTGGGATGAGTTGGTCCATTTCCCTTGAAGGGCATATGGTGAAGGTTTGTGCATGTTGGCAAGATTGTGTGTGAACTCATGACTTACCTAGAAGTTGAAAGTCCTATGACTGTTGAGTATATAGTAGTATTGTTGAAAAGGCTATTCTTCCCTTACCCCTACACTTGATATAATATGAATGGTCTAGGATGATTATAATGTTGTTGATTGTTTCATTTAAAGAACAATTACACACACACTCCATGCATAAACATGATCATCATGTATTAATGGTGGTAATTGAAAGTATAGTTCTCATATGCACCTTTACACATTATTATGCATGAAATATACATAACCATGTTGATCCTATTGTGTTGATTGAAAGTCCATTCTCATGAGAACACATGATTCTTGGTGTGATAGTTATTCTCACATACTAATGTTGATTCTAAGGTTGAAAATACATTCTCACCTCTAATGAATCTATGAGCTATTTAGTGAGTTGTATTGCAGGAAGGGTAAAGTATGCCTTCACACATGTAGATACAATTGCATACTAATTATGTGTAATTTTGGAAATAATGCTTAGCACCGAGTGGATATGGACAATAAGGAAAACTCTCCTCCGCTAATGCAATAGGTGGGGTCATCTATAGTAAACTCATGAGATGGAAGCTCCTTCACTAATGCAATAGGTTGGGTTTCTAGTAGCAATATATCTATCCCATAATTATGTGCCAAACATAGGACTTATCTAGTGGATCCACTTAGAACTGAATATAATTAGTTCTACCTTCGGCAAGTATGAACGCCTTCTTTCGGTGTAGGGTTATATGACACTGGATTCCATGTAGCTCACATGGTCTATGTCGGTTCTGGCTAATATTCCCTAATAACAATAAAATAATGAATATGATAGGAGCTATACTATGACTTCTTAATGGGTTTGATTGGTAGAAGTAGGGGTATGGGACTTCACTTTTACATTGCACAAGGAGACTTATTAGGATGTCGTGGAATGGTTTCCTTATGGTATGATAAGATATGAATAGAGGACTTCCCTTATGTTTTGTTCATGTACTTGTATAATTACTCATTTATGACTATGGATTATGGTAACATTGAAGATTATGGAAATGAATATGTGGCTTCAAGGAATGCTTAGTAAGGTTGGTATTATGGGATGCCAACCATACATCGCACAAGTGTTCTTAGAGGTTGCTAAGGTATTGATATTTCTATGTTATGAATGTATTGTGACTATAGCTTGTCTTCTATATTTGAAAATGCATATTGGCTTTCCAAACTTAATGTATGAAAGTCCTCTAAATGCATGAATGTGTCCAAAATGAATCTAATGAAGAATGTTGGCTTAAATGCTTAAATGTAAAAATGCATGCCATACTTGGATTCTATTATGAGTTACTTCCTTGTCATGTCTATTCTATATGAATATGCCTTGTCTATAGTGACTTCAAAGGAGTACTTAGTGTGAGTAGTAGTATAGGTTGCTACTTGCACATTGCACAAGTATGACTTAGAGTTGTCTTAGATGTTGGTCTTAATGTGATGACGTGATTCATATAATGTTTATGTCTCTTAAATGCTTTATTGTGTAAAGGTGGAAAGTATGAATGGTAAATTCACTTTTGGGTGACCTTAAGGTGATGCCTTAGTGTGGGTGGTGGTATGGGACGCTACCCATACATTGCACAAGGCATAGCTTGAGTGTTACTTGAGGTGGAGGCTCAAGGTGAAGGTAAAGAGTTATATGTGATTTTGCTCAAATGTGAATTATGTGACTTCGTATGTTGGTTGTGACTTATATTATGCATCTTGTATCAATGTTCTTGAAGTTTTACAAAAATGGCATAAAGCATGACTTTCAACAAAATGTCCCTTTTTAAAGCATGTTTTTGCATGGTCATCATACTTGGTACATTTTTGTGTGCTAACCCATATTTTCTTATTCTTACTACAGGTGTAGGTTCCAGCAAGTGATTGCTTTCTCTGGTGAATCTTGGGATTAGAGTTCTCTCAAGACCTCTTTTGGTATGTCCTCATATGTCGAGGACAAGGATTTTATGTTTCTAGATTTTATGTTTAAGACTTTGTTAAGACTTCGATTGTAAAGGGCCGTGACCCTATCTTGTTAAAGTTTGTCCAAGATGGACATGTGAGACTTAGTATTCCGGTGCTCTATAAATTCTTTTGATGTTGGATTATTAAAGAAAAGTTTTAAATTCTGCACTATTTCTATGTATCTAATGTTATGAATGCTAAGAGGCTTGTATTAGACCCCTTCTGGGTCGAGTACTCCGTGTAACGACTAGGGGATGCTCTCGGGTCGTGACACCCAACTTCTTTTATTCTTCTTCACTTTTAGAGAGAGGATTTCTTGAGAGTAATTTTGGGGTTCTAAGTTGAATGAGCTAATGACTTAGTTTTTGGGTCTTATTAGGTATTTATAGGTGGTTATTTGGTTGTGACTTATATTATGCATCTTGTATCACTGTTCTTGAAGTTTTACAAAAATGGCATAAAGCATGACTTTCAACAAAATGTCCCTTTTTAAAGCATGTTTTTGCATGGTCATCATACTTAGTACATTTTTGTGTGCTAACCCATATTTTCTTATTCTTACTATAAGTGTAGGTTCCAGCAAGTGATTGCTTTCTCTGGTGAAGCTCGGGATTAGAGTTCTCTCAAGACCTCTTTTGGTATGTCCTCATATGTCGAGGACAAGGATTTTATGTTTCTAGATTTTATGTTTAAGACTTTGTTAAGACTTCGATTGTAAAGGGCCGTGACCCTATCTTGTTAAAGTTTGTCCAAGATGGCCATGTGAGACTTAGTATTCCGGTGCTCTATAAATTCTTTTGATGTTGGATTATTAAAGAAAAGTTTTAAATTCTGCACTATTTCTATGTATCTAATGTTATGAATGCTAAGAGGCTTGTATTAGACCCCTTCGGGGTCGAGTACTCCGTGTAACGACTAGTGGATGCTCTCGGGTCGTGACACCCAACTTCTTTTCTTCTTCTTCACTTTTAGAGAGAGGATTTCTTGAGAGTAATTTTTGGGTTCTAAGATGAATGAGCTAATGACTTAGGTTTTGGGTCTTATTAGGTATTTATAGGTGGTTATTTAACTACTTAACCGACCCCTTAAGCCCTTAATTAATAACTAACTTAATTCCCAAACACCTAGCTTAAAACTAAATTACTTAAAACTGGTAGCACCTACGCCCCTCCACCTGCGGACCTTAGGTGGAGCTACTGGACATCAATCACCTACGTGGTTTGCACCTGAGGCTCAACTTTGCAGCCTGGTGCAGGCCTTGACCTATGCCCATGACCTACGTGGCGTGGTCTGGTCTACTGGCCGTAGATGACCATCCGTAGGTTACATTTTTTTTCCAGATTTTTGGGACTGTTTTGGGGTCCCCTTGGTTGGTCCTTGGGGAGTCGTACCCAGACGTTTAACCCCCAAAACCACTATTCTAAGTACATGATCCATTTTTACATGTTTTAACTGTCATACGACACTCCAAAACTCTTACCAAAGGATCTAGAACTCACCAATTCAACTCACTAAATTACGGGGTGTTACAACACCCCATCCAAACCTCCACAACTACAACCTGCATAAAACCAGTCCAACCTAACAGTTTACAGTGTACATAGCACAGAGCTCAACAACAACACTCTTAACAAATTACATATCCTCAACAACAAACTCAATATTCATCAATCACAACTTCCACAGAAAAGCATTCACAAGATTAGCAACACACAAGATCAAGTTGATCAATGATAAAAATGTGCAATGCAATGAAATGCAATGTCAAGTATAGTAATGCATGTCTGGCCTAACGATACACATCCGCTGTCTTTCAGTACAGGACCCATGGGGGACATATCTGTCCATGCATACGTTGAGGCATGCAACACATCCCTCGATAATAGTATCTATCCCAACGTGCGACACGTCCCTCGATAATAGTATCCATCGCGGAGCGTGACACGTTCCTCGAAAGGGTACATCATCTTTAATTTCTTATTCTTCCTCAATTCACATAACACTTAGCACAATCATATCTCAGAACCAATGCATCCATGTTCACACAAATACTGAGGAGATGACCATTTTCAAAACAATAAACAATTTGCAACAACACAATCATGATACAATATCAACAATAACCAATAAACCTTTCAAACTAGTATCAACACATCACACACCAATAATTAAGCTAATTGCCTTTTATTACCTTTTTTCCATCATTAGAATTATTCAACATGGAAAAGTCAACCCATCACCAAGTCACGTTACTCCCCAACACATACCACAAGGAAATACACAATTCTATTTACTTAACAAGGGTTTAGAAATCCACTTGACTCAATCAATGCACAATTCACTCCGGGACTTGAGCCTTCCCCTTTGGTTGAGCTTCCAAATCAGTGCAATTTATTAAAGTACATAATCACAATAAGATTTCTAAACTAACAACACCCATGTTAATATAGGTTTAGCCTAGACCCAAAAACTCACCCAAATTGATAACCAAGTTTTAAGTTTCAAGCCTAGGGTTAAGTCTCAATTTTTCCAATATAACTCTAATAGATTTTTATGATATAATAAACCAATAATTAATTTCCTATCTTAATATAGAGAAACTTGAATTATAATATGATATCAATAATAAGGATTCTAAAGAAACTAAACCCAATTTATGGACGTAATTTTACAAAAGCCAACCAATTTTCCAGAATTCAATTTGATACCCATTATATTTCTATAAATTAACTCTCCAATATTTAACTACCTAGTCAGTGGAATAATTAGTGGAAGCAACTTTATTGGAAAATTAAGTTTGCAGAAGAAAAATGTATACATATATTATCCCTTCCAATTATTTCCAACAACCCAATATAATGATTATTTTATGCACATAGTATATCATTAATGTTCCATGATAAACTTCATTAGAAATTGTGCACGGTGCAACAATATATTCCACTTACATTTTTTTTATTGAAATTTCATTTACGTCTATCAAGAATCCAATTAATACTAATAACAATAAGTTATTCACATCCAACAATCAAATATACATAAACAAAGTTTGAAGTTTTGTTGGAGTTACACGTGTTCTTCACTTTTTTGTTGAAGCTGCAGAAATTGAGCCTCTCTCTTGGGTTAGATCTTCTTTTCTTTAAAGAAATATTAATTATGTATTAAAAGTGAAATATTTCACTAACTTGTTTTGATAAATATAGGCTAAATGGTATAGGGTCTTAAATAAATTATCACTTTAGCCCATTAACTATCGATTAAGTTAATTATCTACAATTACCTATCAATTAATTAACTAAAGTTAAATGAATAGTTTAAAAATTCCCAAAAATGATATTCCAGGTCATTACATTATCCATCACTAAAACCTGTGTTCATCCTCGAACATGAAGTAAAAGAAAGTAACTGAAGCTTCAAAAATCTGAGGATATTTGGCACGCATATCTGACTCTGTCTCAAAAGTCGCCTCCCCATCTGAATGATGCTTCCACTGCACCTTCACTGAAGCAATCTCCTTGGTCCTAAGCTTTCAAACATGCCTATAAAATATAGCTATAGGCTCCTACTCGAATGTCAAGTCTGTACCCAATTGCACTGAATCGAATGAAAGCACATGAGACTTATCCGGAATATACTTCCGAAGCATAGAGACATGGAAAACATGATGAACTATCGACAAACTAGGTGGCAAGGTCAACTTATAGGCCACTTATCCCACTCAGCTCAAAATCTCAAAATGTCCAATGAATCTAGAGCTAAGCTTGCCCTTCTTTCTGAACCGCATCACATCCTTCATGAGTGACACTAAGCCAAACATGATCACCCTCCATAAACTCTAAGGCTCTAACTCTCTGGTCTGCATAATTCTTCTATCGACTTTAGGCTGTCAACAGTCTATACTAAATCATACAGACTTGCTTAATAACATCTCTAAGCAAGTCTGTATCCAAAGAGTCCATCTTCGCCGAATCAAACAAACCGATCAGAGATCTACACCGTCTGCCATACAATGCCTCAAATGGGGCCATCTGAATACTATAGTGATAATTGTTATTGTAGGCAAACTCTGCTAGGGGAAAATATTGATCCCATCTAGCACCGAAATTGATCACACATGCTCGAAGCATGTCCTCTAACACCTGAATCATTTACTCAGACTGACCATCTATCTGAGGATGAAAGGCTGTACTCATATCTATCTGAGTACTCAAACCATATTGTAATGCTTTCGAAATGGGAAGTGAACAATGAAACTTGATTAGATATAATAGAAATTGGTATTCCATGTAATCACACAATCTGACTGATATATAGCTTGGTTAACTTCTCCATTGTATACTTCACCCGAACCGAAATAAAGTGGACAGACTTGGTATGCCTGTCAACAACAAACCAAATGGAATCATAACCACCCACTGTGGTAGGAAAAAAGTCCATAGTGATCCGCTCCCACTTCCAAGTAGGAATAGGCATCCTCCGAGATACACATCGGGTCGCTGGTGCTGGCTGACACTTGACCAGTTGGCAAGTCAAACACCTAGAAATAAAGTCTGAAATATCCTTCTTCATCCCACACCACCAGTAATGCTGACTTAGATCATGATACATCTTCGCTGCTCCTGGATGGATGGAATATCAAGAACAAATGTCCTCCTGAAGAGTCAATCTAATTAACTCGCCCGTCTTGGGCAAACAAATCATGCCTCAAATCCTCAAGACACCATCAGAATCAAGGACAACCTTCTTTGCTTCCCCTTTCAACACATTGTCTTGAATAAGACATAGATTCTCATCATCAAATTGGTGCTCACAAATCTGCTCGACTAAAGAATATCGAGCCTCAATAAAAGCAATCATACCATCACTCTACTTTGAAATCTGCAACCGAACAAGACTACTAACTAGTATTTTAACATATCTAGCCAACGGTATCTCTGCAATACTAAGCACGGCAAGACTCCCTATGCTAGGGGTCTTCCTACTCAAAGCATCGGCCACCACATTGGCTTTCCCCGGATGGTATAAAATGGTCACATCATAGTCCTTCAGCAACTCAAGCCATCTTCGCTGCCTCAAGTTCAGATCGTTTTGACGGAAGATGTACTAAAGACTCTGATGATCAGTGAAGATCTCACAATGCACCCCATACAAATAGTGACGCCATAACTTCAGTACAAAGACCACAACCGCCAACTCTAAATCATGAGTAGGGTAGTTCTTCTCATGGGACTTCAACCACCTCAAAGCATTAACAATCACCTTCCCCTTTTGCATCAATACACCACCCAATACGACTCCTCAAGCATCATAATACACAATAAAGTCTATATCTTCCTCAGGTAGAGTCAATACAAGAGCCGACGTCAGCAAAGTCTTGAGCTTTTGAAAGATCTCCTCACACTCATCAGACCACTACAAAGTCACACCTTGTCAAGTCAATCTACTCAATGGAGCTGCAAAAGTGGAGAAAATCTTAACAAATCGTTGGTTATAGCCTTCCAATCCTACAAAACTCCAAATCTCGCTTGGAGAAGTAGGTCGCGTCCAACCTCTAATTGCCTCAATCTTGGCCGAATCAACTCTAATACCCTCCTTGGACACCACTTGTCCTAAGAATGACACAAAATTAAGCCAGAACTCATACTTTGATAACTTGGCACACAACTTCTCTTCCCTCAACTTTTGAAGTACAATCCACAGGTGTCGAATATGGTCCTCCTCAGTCTTGGAGTAAACCAAAATATCATCAATGAAAACAATCACAAAAGAATCAAGGTATGGTTGAAACATCCCATTCATCAACTTCATGAATGTTGCAGGGCGTTAGTCAACCCAAAGGACATCACTAGGAACTCAAAATGCCCATATCGAGTCTGAAAAGCTGTCTTAGGGATACTTGATGCCCTAATCTTCAACTGATGATATTCGGACCTCAAATAATTCTTAGAGAACAATGATGCTCCCTATAGTTGATCAAATAAGTCATCAATACACAGAAGAGGATACTTATTCTTCACTGTTACCTTGTTCAACTGTCTGTAATCAATGCACATCCTCATAGTCCCATCCTTTCTCTTCACAAACGACACAGGGGCACCCCAAGGTGACACACTAGGGCGAATAAACCCCTTAATGAATAAATCCTGCAACTGGTCATTCAACTCTTTCAACTCTGCTGGAGCCATACGGTAGGGAGGAATAGAAATGGGCTTAGTGTCTGGCTCCAAATCAATAGCAAAATCAATATCCCTATCGGGAGGAACCGTTGGAAGATCAGAAGGAAGTACATTGAGAAACTCCTGAACCATGGGAACATAATCCATGGGAGTTGGTTCAACACTAGTCACCCAAATAAAAGATAAGTAAGACAAACACCATATCTCCATCAATCTCTGAGCACAAATCAAAGAGATGACCTTGCTAGGATAAGAGAACCTAGTACACTTCCACTCAACCCTCGGAACACCAGGCATTGCTAAAGTTAAAGTCTTATTATTACAAACAAGATTAACATGATAAGGAGAAAGCCTATTCAAACACAAGATAACGTCAAATTCTACCATCCCCAAAATGATTAAGTCTACCCAAGTGTCATACCCCACCAAAGAAACAAAACAGGATTGATACACTCGATCCACCACTATGGGCTCACCCACAGGCGTGGAAACACGAATAGGTACAGTCATGCTATCACATATCATATCAAATTCAGCAGAAAAATTGGTAGACTCATAAGAGAAAGTGGACCCCAGATCAAACAATACAGACGTAGATCGATGGTATACTGGGATGATACATGTCATCACAACATAAGAAGTTCTGCCTCGGGTCTTCTCGGGAAAGCATAACAGTGGCCCCCTCTACCACCTCCAACTTGGGTGGTACCTCTACCCCCACTCTACTGAGCTGCAGTACCGCTTCTAGAAATGCTACCACCTCTACCTGATAGAACTCTTCCTCGGCCTCTACCCTACGGTACCGGTGGTCTAGTCTGAAATGAAAAATTAGGTTGGGATCCTCCAAGACCCCTCTGGGAAGTACATTATTGCATCAGGTGATCAAGATCTCCAAAAATAAAGAGAAACCTCTAACTCGAGAACTATTGTGCGGATCCTGAAAACCCACTATAATTGCCTCACCCTATAGGTTGCTGCTATGAATGTACGATCCCTGACCCATGCTATAAGAACCTCGAGGTATCTGACAACTCTCGAATGTCGGCATATATGCATGAATGGGTCCCCGATGCTAAAATAAACCACCATTTCTGTGTGATCTCCTCCCTCGAGATGAGGCACCATGAAACTGATCTGATGCACCTGCCCTCTTAGGGTCCCCAAACTCCTCTCTCTCCATTAGTTCCGCCTCTTTTGTGGCACTCACAATGACCTGGATGAAAGCCCCCTCTTGAGATGCCTTAAACATAGTCGATCTAATAGAGAAAATTTTCCCCTCACAAATCTACGGATCCTCTGTGTCTTATCTGGAATATTGGCTAAAGTATGTCTAGACAACTGTCAAAAATGGTCCTCATACTCAGTAACTATTAAGTTGTCCTATCTCAGATTCTCAAACCTCAAATGACTCTCCTCTCTCATGCTCCAAGGGATGAATCGATCATGTAAGGAACTAGAAAATATCTCCCAAGTAACTGGAGGAGATCAACCTGGCAAAGACCCTGATTAAGTTGTCCACCACTCTTTCGCTGGCCCACAAAGTTGAAGGGTAGCATACCAAACTCCATGTGACTCATCTAACCCAATCACCTCAAGAAACTCTCAGCATGTAGTCAGAAAATTATGAGCGTCTTCAGTCTTCCCACCCTGAAACTTAGGTGGGTCCATCTTTCAAAATTTCTCGTACCTGCACTGCTTATCCTCTGTCAGAACAACCAATGGTGCACCTAGACCCCCAACTTCTGCTAGTGCAAGATCATTCCCAACCACATGATTCACTGGTGGCTTCCCCACCACATCCTGAATAACTTGAGCTTGTTGCTGCTCCTGGGTCTGAGCCCCCTTTCTAGTTTGAGAGTCCTGCGGTGTGCCGGTCGCACCACCACCGTGAGTATAGCTCTTGAGCACACTGAACACTCTTAATAATGTATCATGAAGTAAAGGTGTGGTTGCAGGCTCTGAAGGAACCTGATCCTCTCTGTCATCAATTTGAGATTCTGGAGAGACCTCTCTAGCACGCCCCTCACCGTTACTGCTCCACAACTATGACCTCTGACTAATGCCATTCCATGAGCAGGACCTCTAGCTCGGACTCTACCCCTACCCCTAGTTGGGGCCTCAACAACTGCCTCAGGAAGTGCATCATCTCTACCACCAGTAACAATAGCTCTAGTCCTCGTCATCTGTCAAAAAAATATACAATAGCTTAATACTAAGGAAGGTAACAAGGCATGATGAGAAAGAATGAACAAAACGAAGTTTCCTAAGAGTCTTCATATCATATCACAGAAAAGTACAGACGTCTCTGTACTGTTCCTTGAGACTCTACATAGATTTGGCTTATATACACGTGAGACTATGAACTTAAGGCTCTGATACCATTTTTTCACGACCCAAAAATGGATGTGATGTCACTCGTCTTATCCCATCAAGACAAGTCAGCCTACAACCCAACCATTTCGATAAAGTGCGGAAATAAAAAAAATATAAGTTCAATAAAAATTACTAATACGGATAACAAGTAAACTTAACTAACTCTCCAAAACCTGGTTGTCACGTGTACAAGCCTCTAATGTAAATAATAGAATTTAAAGAAAATACAAAAGTCTCAAATGATGTTGTCTCTCAAGTAGAACAAAATCATAAATAAGAGTAAGAAGGTTCACTGAGATGGCAAACAGCTACCTCACAAATCTCCACAGGAAGCCTCAGAAAAGAAAAGAATAAAAGGTATCACGAAGATCCAGGCTCCTAATCTACAAAAATTTCGAAGCAAGGGGTGAGTGCCAAACCACACGGTACTGAGCAAATAAACTTCTAAACACAAGCTAAAGGAATAGAACAATTCACAGTTTACATAGCACATAGCTCAACAACAACACTCTAACAAATTACATATCCTAAATAACAAACTCAATATTCATCAATCACAACTTCGGCAGAAAGGCACTCAAAAGATCAGCAACACACAATATCAAGCTCATCAATGATTAAAATGTGCAATGCAATGAAATGAAATGTCAAGTATAGTGATTCATGTCTAACCTAACGATACACACCCGTTGTCTCTCAGTCCTGGACCCATGGGGGATATATCTTTCCATGCATCCTTCGCAGCATGCAACACGTCCCTCGATAATAGTATCCATCGCAGCGTTGGTGAATTTTTAATGTTTATCAAATACACTTCATCTAATTTTAAGTGCAAGCAATTGTTAAGCAATATATAACCCAACAATTGAGTTGGGGTCGAATCCCATAGGGAGTGGTACGTGTTCAAATTTAATCAACAGGTACAAATGTGATCTAACTAGATATAGGAATAGAAATTATCAAAAAAGACATGAAACAAATAAAAAAGGGGTGACACGAATATCAGATGAGGGGTTTTTGGTTTGCAATTATCAACTACAACGCAGTCACAAACAATTTGAAATAACAATAAGGAGAGGAATTCTCGGGATGTGATCGATTATAGGAAAATTTTGATATATGGGTAATTGAAAATAATAGTAAATGGCTAAAAATCAATGGGTAGGCTAGACTATAAGGGAGATAGCTTTCTCTCAAAAAACTCTCTAGAATCAGGTGATTTCTTTCGAACATCAACAAGCATAGCAATGAAGAACAACCGACACCTTAATTCATCCCCTCTCTCGAGCTAGATGGGTAGGATTGGGTTAAGAATTCACTCTCTCGAGATGAACCCAAATCAACCTAATACCTACAAACCATTAATCACAAGGCTTATTCCCAGAACTTCTCTCTCAAGCAAGTTAAGAACACAAAATTAGAACTGCATTTGCAACTACAATTCATAAATTAAACCTCAGCTAATGATTAAACCCACTTCAATGTAGCATTTAAACTAGTAATTAATAATACCCTTAAACAAATTCGACCCATAATCATATGATCACACCCCAAGATTGGTGTTTTAGCCAAGCATCATAAAAATATAAAAACAGTTACCAAATTGATTATCCATCAACTAGGTTAGAGTATTCAAGCCTTTACAATGCTCCAAATCGAAGAAAATCAGTAACCCACTTGCAAAATCTCTAAATTGAGTGTCAAAACCCTTCAAGTCTAATAAGAAACTATCAAAAACTCAAGAAAAAATTGTTCTACACTAATTCATCCCCCCTAAGTTATCTATTCAAAATCTAATTTATAGTTGCCAAAAATAAGCCACGAAGGGCCATTAGGAGAGGTAAGTCAGGCTCGCCGAGTGGTTCGGCGTAACATCCTCTGCTCTTTCTATCGCCTTTTTGCATTGGCTCTCAGCATCCCCAAGTCCTGTAACTTTGGGCGATCACTCTTGGCATCGCAGAACTACTCGGTGATTTGTCGACTGCCCCTTTTCTATCGCTGACTTGGTTTTTTCCCTCAGAGATGGCACAGTGGAACTTTAGGCAGTCAAAATAGCCACTCGTCGATTCGCCAAGTTCTCTTGGCGATCATTAGGCTCGCCTTTCTTCACTTCTTTAGTTTATTTTGTTCCTTTTTGCCTGTTAGTGTCCTTGCTTTGCTCCTCAATTCATATACCTAAAAATCAAGGTTTTAACATCAGTTTATGGCATAAATTAAGCATTTAAGGACACTAAATCTATATAAACAAAGCCCCAAATGAGTCTAAATCTCGGACTCATCAAGCGTGCGACACGTCCCTCAATAATAGTATCCCTCGTAGTGTGCGACACGACCCTCAAAATGGTATATCCTTTTTAATTTCTTATTCTTCCTCAATTCACATAACACTTATCACAATCATGTCTCAAAACCAATGCAAATGACATGTTCACACAAATAATGAGGAGATGACCATTTTCATAACAATACACAATTCACAATTACACAATCGTGATACAAAATAAATAATTAACCAATAAACCTTTCAAACTAGTCTCAACACATCATATTTTTCATCATTAGAATTATTCAACATCGACAAGTCAACCCATAACCAAGTCCTTTACTCCCAAACACATACTATAAGGAAATACATGATTATGTGCACTTAACAAGGATTTAGAAATCCACTTGCCTCAATCAATCAACAATTCACTTTGGAACTTCAGCCTTCCCCTTCCGTTGAGCTTCCAAATCAATACAATCTATTAAAGTACATAATCACAATAAAATTTCAAAAGTAACAACACCCATATTACTATAGGTTTAGCCTAGACCCAAAAACTCACCCAAATCTATAATCAAGTTCTTAAGTTTCAAGCCTAGAGTGAAGTCTCAAATTTTCCAATATCAACTGTAATAGTTTTCATATGATATGATACACCAATAATTATTTTTTCTATCTTAATATAGTGAAACTTGAATTATAATATGATTTCAATAATAAGGATTCTAAAGAAACTAAACCCAATTTATGGACGTAATTTCACGAAAGCCAACCAATATTCTAGAATTCAATTTGATACCCATTATATTTCTATAAATTTACTCTCTAATACTTAACTACCTAGTTAGTGGCGTAATTAGTAGATGTCACTTTATCGGAATATCCTAAACTTTGTAGAAAACATATGTATACATATATTTTCCCTTCCAATTATTTCCAACAACACAATATAATGATTATTTTATGCACATAGTATATCATTAATGTTCCATGATAAAACTTCATTAGAAATTGTGCACGGTGCAACAAATATATTCCACTTACCATTTTTTTTATTGAATTTTCATTTATGTCTATCAAGAATCCATTTAACACTAATGAAAATAAGCTATTCACATCCAACAATCAAATATACATAAACAAAGCTTGAAGTTTGGTTGGAGTTACCCATGTTCGTTATTTTCTTATTGAAGCACCAGAAAGTGAGCATCTCTCTAGGGTTAGATCTTCTTTTATTTAAAGAAATATTAATTATGCATTAAAAGTAAAAAATTTCACTAACTTGTTTTAATAAATATAGGCTAAATGGTATAGGGTCTTAAACAAATAATCACTTTAGCCCATTAACTATCGATTAAGTTAATTATCTACAATTACCCATCAATTAATTAACTAAGGTTAAAAGAATAGTTTAAAAATTCCCAAAAATGATATTCTAGGTCAATACAGAACCCCTATTCTTGAGTGAGTCCTAAATGAGTTTACAGAAGATCTTGCTGGAGTCCCTTCTAAAAGGGAAATTGACTTTGGAATAGATCTCCTTCCAGATACCCAGCCTATTTCGATTCATCCTTACAAAATGCTTCCTGTAGAGCTTAAGAAATTGAAAGAAAAGTTGAAAGACCTTCTAGATATGGGTTTCATCAGATCTAGTATCTCTCCATACGGTTCTCTAGTGTTGTTCGTGAAAAAGAAATATGGCTCTCTCAAGATGTGCATTGACTATCGTTAGTTGAACAATGTCACAATCAAGAATAAATATCCCATCCCTAGGATTGATGACTTGTCGACCAACTTCAGGGTGCTAGTTGCTTCTCTAAGATAGACCTTAGATCTGACTTTCATCATCTCAGAGTCAGATATAGTGACATCCCGAAGATAGCCTTTAGGATTCAATATGGTCGCTATGAATTTGTAGTTATGGCTTTTGGACAAATAAATGATCCTGCAACTTTCATGAACTTAATGAACAGGGTGTTCAAACAATATTTGAACTTGTTCGTCATCGTCTTTATTGATTATATCGTCATTTATTATCAAAGTATGGAAGAGCATGTGACTCATTTGAGAGTTGTTTTTGCAAACCCTGAAAGATTGCCAGCGATTTGCTAAGTTCAGCAAATGTGAATTCTTGTTACAGTCAGTCGCTTTACTTGGTCATGTGGTATCCAGCGAAGGAATCCTAAAGGATTCTCAGAAAATTGAGGCAGTACAACACTGGCCTAGACCCACCTAACCAATAAATATCAGAAGTTTCTTGGGTTTGGTAGGTTACGATAGGAGGTTTGTTGAAGGATTTTAATATATAACTTCCCCATTGACCAAGTTAACTCAGAAGAAGGTCAAGTTTTAATGGTCAGATGAATGTGAGAAAAGCTTATTAGAACTGAAGAATTGGTTAACTACAACGCCTATCTTCACTCTACCAAATGGTTCACACGGTTAGATCATATATTTTGATGCATCCAGGGTCGGCATAGGTTGTTTGTTGATGCAACAAGGTAAGGTCATAGTTTATTCTTCTAGATAGATTAAGGTCCACGAGAAGAACTACCCATATCATGACCCCGAGCTTGCAACCGTAGCGTTTGTCGTAAAGATATGGAGACACTACTTGTATGGTGTTCACGTGGATGCATTCACAGATCATAAGAGACTCCAGTATGTGTTCACCAGAAAGAGTTGAATATTCGTTAGAGGAGATGGCTTGAATTCCTCAAACACTATGAAATTAATGTGATGTACCATCCAGGCAAGGCCAATGTAGTGGCTGACGCCCTTGATACGCTCAAATTACACCTCCCTAAAGAAGTGTAAGCGATCGTTATCAAGTAAAGAACCCAACTTGTAGGTTGGGGTCGATCCCACAAGGAAAATGGTTTATAATTTACTTTAACCCACGATTATATCCAATTAGTCAAAGTATTTCCAAGAAAACATCAATTAATTAAAAGGGGGGGTTTTCGTGAATCAATTATGAAAATTCAATAAGTAATCAAAATTTAGTAGTCAATGTTGGTTGTTATCAAGCTGAGAAAGATGACTAGGGTATACGTGTTCCCCACAAGCTCATAACGCAGTAATCCTA